>SNQJ01S0120413.1:17018-36020 GCA_010110895.2 Picea sitchensis | reverse complement strand
TTGGAAATCTTGTTATGAGAACCTCAATGCTATATTATGAGGTCTCACGAATGTATTGAGTGTAAGAGAAATGTATCATTATTTTGTACATTAATGATTATGTAAGATTTGTGTGTATATTTGGGTTCATATTATGATTTATGAGTGTTATCATTTGTTGCTATGCTGCTCTTAATTTCTATACTACATTTAATTTATATAAATATTAATACAATTTGAGTGGGCGGAACATGTGTTTCCTCCTAAAAGATTACAAATTCAAGATAAATGGAAAGAAAAAAATATCATATACTAATTTGGTGTTTAACTTAACCGTGACTTTAAAATTAAATTATTATTATTATTTTAATTACTAATTTACATTCTATTTAAATTTTCATATATCAATTATTATTTTTTAATAAACTTGTAATACACCATTCACCATTGTTAAACATATCTCTTACTTAGAATATGAAAGCACCTCTCAACTCAATCAATATGAAAATTTAAAATATGCCATTAAAATTTGGTGTATCATAACATATATCTTAGCAACAATGGTTTGAATGGGTTAAAGTGTGGAGTTATATAATAATGAATGAATATAATTAATTATGTAAAATTATTTACTTCTTCTCTTAAATAAATTAATGTGTAAATTACGTTAATAATATGAAAATTTAGAATATGCCATTAAAAKGTGGTGTACCATAACATATTATTACTAGTGATATAGAGTTAGCAACAATGGTTTGAATGGGTTAAAGTGTGGAGTTATATCAATATTGGACATGGAATATAACAGTGAATGAATATAATTAATTATGTAAAATTATTTATTTCTTCTTTTAAATAAATTAATGTGTAAATTACGTTAATTGTTAATTGCAATGTATGAATTATTTTAATTACAGATTATATGAATAATTTAAATTCTAGATGATTAATTGATTGCAACTTTTTAAAACATAAAAAAACCCTTATTAAATAAGAAAACATTTCCATGGGCCAAGTACATTTGGATGGATGATCCATTAAGATTAAATAGGTCTACCGTACGTGATTCCCACTAAACAAAGCAACAAAAGAGACGCATCCATTCCTTGATAAGATCCTTCACACTTCTACAACTCAAAGTCTTATTCCACACCAATTAATATTGTGGCTAAATAAACGTGATGGAGGGGTGGGAACATAGTTGTAGTTGTAGAGGGGGGGTTACCTCGATAGGTAAGGAAAAGTGACAACCACAAATATCGCGACGTGATTTGACATGTGCCCCTTTTATTTTGGGTTAAAGATTTGTATGTTTTTTGAGGTTAATGATTTTGTTTAATTAGTCGAAAATCATTAGGTTCTAATACCTTTCCCTCTTAAAGGAATGATTTTAAGATGCACAACCTTTGAGAATATAATTGGTTTCGCCCATAAGAATATAATTGGTTGTTAGTTGATTTTTGTTGAATAAATTTGAATGTTAAAGGAAAAATAATATAAAAAAATATGTTGTTCGGATGCGGATGCTTGTGCAATACATTTGGCCTCCAATCGTGTCGCTTCCAATGTTAGAATCGATGGCTACTTGGTTCTCGCTCCTCCCACACTTCATGTGAATTAACTCTGTGATTTGCTTGAGGCCCTGATCATTAACTTTGCCAACCATTACAGTTATGCTTCAGGTGCGACGAAGTACAATGGCGTAGGGTTTGGCTTTGCAGATGGTGTGGGAATTGATTTCCCAAAGCTCTTTCCTTTTCCACCCAGGGAACCTCCACTTCTGGCTCATTCAGTACAGACCTTGGCCTGCGCTTCTGCTTGACGAAATTCCTCTTGATGCATAGAGCTCCTCTAGTTGGTCTTCTCTTGCTAACTCTGTCAGTTTGACCCTACTCTCGATTCAGTCTTGGAGTGGAAGCTACTAGCTCAGCAGGGTGTTGTGGCCTTCTCCTAAGCTTCTCCAGAGGTCGCTCCTGGTTCCTGCAATGCCCAGATGCATGTGTGCTACCCCCCTCATGGGGAGGGGAGGTCGTGGAGGTAGTGCGACTGGTGCCCATTCTCAGCCTGTCATGGTCAGTAGGAAGGCTATGATCATTTGGTTCAAATCTCTATTCGAAAAATATTGGATGACTGGGAGGAGGAAATCACCGGCTTCCATCCCATAACCCAGTGCACTCAAAGATGTCAAGAAGCTATTGGATGGTAAAATATCTTCTTGCCTGCTCCCTTCTTAGTCTTCCTGGTGTGTTTGTTTAGAGTCCCTCCAAATCACCACGTTCTCCTAGAGCCCACTCATTGTCCTCAGATGGCCAACACAACAGCCTAGCCCCTTCAGATGTTAATTACAGACAGACAACAAAGGCTCAGCTAGTCAAGCATGGTGCACAGGAAGGTGAAGTCCAGAATCCCGCCCCCATGTAGAAATTCCAATACAGTGATTTTCCACCCTCGTCCTCCTTCACCAAATGTACGAGACTACCCACCAGGGAAGCACAATCCAATTCCACCATCTCCTCCAGTGAAAACGACTTCGTCAGGTGCCCAATGGTAGAAGAAATCCCCCTGGAGGTCTTCCTGCTTAACTTGCTCTTGTCAATTTTCAGGTCTTACATTTGTTTAGTCCCAGTTTTTATGACATGTCAAACATTGCAAAGACTTGTGGTTTCTTTTGAGAGCCTGGTTTCCCTCTACGGGCAGGCCAAATTTCCAAGTTTTGATTGTCTCGTTTCCCAGTAAGGGCAGACTCAGTCTTTATAACTACTAGTCTATCTCTCTGGATGTCTCTTTCTCAGTCCACCCCAGATCTCTTGATTGTACCATTACTGTATTTTTAATGGAATAGATCATGAATTTACAAAAAAAAACATAAAAACATATGTTAGTAATTATGAAAAATTTATTGATGTGATGATGGTTATCATTATTATATATTAAGACTAAATTTGGTACTTTAAGAAGGTAAGGAAATTATTTGGAATTATTTAGAATTTTATATTTTTACTTGAAAAACAATCCAAGATCACCATAGCTTTGTTAAGTTAAAGGGTTATAAAGGTTGGTAATGTGACAATTTTTTTGAAATTGAGATCCATTATGAGTATATGCTTGACATTCTAAGAGAAATTGTTTTTCATCTTCAACTCTTTTTGTGTCATAAAAATGACATGCTCTTTCACCCCAAGACATTTTGGGAATTGTCAATGCTGAGTTTCACTATCTAGCTCGTGAGAATTTGTTCTTATTTTAGCAATGTATATTTTCTTTTTTACACTAGTGAAAACATATAGATACTTTTGATCTTCTAGATTAGGGTTGATCACCTCCTTCTATATCTTAATATTGTTTTTGCCCTCTAACGTTTTATGACATTACAATTTCTCCTTAAATTTTGATGTAATAATAATATTAATATTATCCTTATTATACAATATGATCTCTTTCTTTATTCCCCATTGGTTTAGCCCATGCCCAACATCCTTATACTATTCCTATTTCTTTGATTCAAAAATCATTTTTTATTTTTAACTTGGTAAAAGAAAATGCATTATTTTATTCCTATAAAATTATGGAAACTAATATTAGTATTTAAAAATATATATTTAAAATAAAAAAAATTATAATCACAATTATAAAAAATATATAAAATTAGGTGTTGTAGATTTAGTTTTTCTTCTTAAATTATTATTTTTTATAATTTTAAAATTACATATTTTATATAAAAATAAATTGTGTTAAAAAAATTATTATAACATACGTTTTCCTTAATTTTGTGTTTTTGAACTCACTTTAAGTCAAAACTATCTATACCATTATTATTTCCACAATGTTATTATTAATTTTTCAAATATTATTAAATAAAATTATAATTGTGAAATATCTAAGAAATGATTTATTTAAAAAATTAAAATTATAATTGTAAAATATTGTTATAGAAAACTAACTTATTTGGAAAATTGTTGGATGATCATTCATCTATATTGTGTATCACCTCACGTAACATTAAAGATAATTCCTTGAACAATTACTATCTTAAGAAAATGGATGTGATGTACAATTTCGATCGATGTGATTTCATATTTATACACCTATTTCGATCGATGTGATTTCATATTTTAAGAAAATGGATGTGATGTACACCTAACAAGTGATATTGTGCGCAGCCACCATGCATTGGATATTTATGTGGAAAATGATATTTGATGATAATGGTTAACGTTTATTGAGATCAAAATTGTCATATATTTATGAAGATCGTGTCGAGCAATATCTTTTTTGATATCTATCTATATTCTCATGAATATGTTGATCGAATGATATATTATATTCCTTATATATCATATCATAGAATATTGTTTTTTATATTGGTTTATATTATATTCTAGATCTTGGTTGCATCGGGACGAGAAATTTGAAATTCTATCACACTTTGGAATTGTATTGGCACACCAAGGCATGTTGTTGAAAGATGAGGACTTCCGTCAACTCAAGAGCAAAATGGAATTATTGGAAGCTCAAAATGCTTATTTGCTAGAGGTGGTGACATGGATAGCGCACCCACATGGAGGTGTCTTCCATCCACCCATTGGGGGTATGGATGGTGTCGAGTCTTCAGCTTCATGTGCACGTAGAGGCCCATCACCTTCCCAGGTTCCTCACGTATAGTGGTTGCAGGCTTTTCAGTCTCTGTTTCCCTTTTTCATATATAGTTTCTATGTTTTCAGGATTGGTAGTAGTAATGGTAAACTTTGTGGTACTCATGAATTCTAGTCTATAAGATCTATATTGTAATCTTAGGCCTGGTTCCCCCACTGGGGAAGGCATATTTTTTGTTTTTTTTTTGTTTTTTTATCTCAAGACACTGTCATGATCTCTTTGGCCATTGAAACAATTTAGACTCTATTGTAAATTCTGTTCATATTGATATAGAAGATGCTTACAAAAAAAACATTTAATTGACATAGACATTTTGATGTAATCACACAATGAGTAATCTAAGTTGTTTGGAGTAACATATTTTTCATGATAGTGTTAATTTATTCAATACTACATTGTAATATAGCAATTGATATGATATTTGGATAATTTATGGATAGTGGAATAACAGATTGCACTAGAACACACCATATCTGAGTTTGATTGAACCAAATCACACCATATTTCCCTTGATATTGATCGAACCAGATCACATTAGAAAAAACCTTATTAAATCACACTTTCATAAACCTAACAAGAGGGATGCAATGATAGGTGTCAGAGCATCTAGGTTTGGTAGAATATGTTTTAAATCCAATGTTCAAGTTATTGTCAGCTGACAGTGGGTCCAATTTTTGTACTAAGTTAGGATTGCAACCAAATCTGACCATCAAGTCATTTAGAGAGGTTGTCACGGGTCGGGCTCAAACGAATCTCCCTTATGTAGAAATGGGTGGGGTAGGGAAGGACCTCGTTGGGGAGATTGAGTTAGGAAAACTAGAGGAAGCAGACAAGCATCATAAGAACAAAATGTAGAATTGTTGTTTAGCCAAAGTTGTAAAGAATATAGGGTAGAAAGTTACTTATGCTAACCTTGGAAATTACATTTAGTACGTGAGAGATCATGTTGTAATTGGAAAATTTATGAGCATCTGGTCCTCTAAAAAATCCTTCGTAAGTTGGATCAAATATAGATAGACGCACAAGAGCCAAGTGAATTTGAAGTTGGGATCTAAAGGGTTTTTCACATTGAGTTTTGCTTGCATTGAGAATAGGGAGAATCTTCAAAGAAGGCCTCTACATCTTCAACTCTATAGGGTTGCACCTACACTATTAGACATAGCGATTTAGCTTAGAAAAAGATAATTTTGTTGAAGGTCATATTTGGATCCATATGTACTCTCTCACCTAGGAGTTCTTGGAAAAATAAACCCTAGAAGGGATTGGCAATATGGTGGGATTTTTTGTCAATATTTTAGAGGTTACAAGAACAAGGAGATACACATCATACACCAAGATATGTGTGTACATGAAAGTGGTTGGGGATCTACTGGAATCTATAACCATAATCTTTCAATATGTGGATTGGGTACAAATGATGGACTACATGCACATCATCTTCTATCGTTGTAAATTCCATGAACATGGCCATCTTTTCAGAGATTGTCCACAAGGCCACCTTTTTAGAGATTTAATTGGGTCGAGCACAGATAAATTGAAGGCAACAACTGATGAGAAAGTTAAGTAGACAATCTAATGATCAAAACCCCCAACCCAAAACTACCAATAACAACTATTTTAAGGTCCTATCAATGCAGAAAAATATCCAACACAAGTAGGGGAATTCATAAAGAATGTCTACCACGATATTGGAGAAATATATACTAACCTGGAGGAAAAGAAATGTCAAAAAATAGTGATGCAATATCCCAACCAAATTATGGAGGAAAACAAGGGAAAGGATCAAGATATGGCAACAAGATAGGAAACAAAAATTGACTTTGAGGAAGAATATTCAATGCAAGGTATGAACATTGAACAAGTGGAAATTGATCTTCCAACACTCATAGATCAATATGGAGAGTATCATTTATCCAAGTTCAATATATATATATATATATTATTCAACTTTATCAACAATATTCAACAATATATCATCAATGTATCATCTCTGATTGCATTCAATATATCATGAGCATATAATCATAAACATCATCACATCAAATACACAATACACCAATATTTACGTGGAAACCCAAATAGGAGAAAACCATGGAATGTTTTCTTATATATATATATATCAAGAATTCATTCATAGGAAGCACCAAATTCCAAATTCTCCAGTTGCAATTGGAAGGAGGCTACAACCCCTTATTTACATGTTCCAACCTGAATGAAGCTACAACTCCCTGAATTATTTGGCTCCAACTAGAAGGAGGCTACAACCCCTTGATTATTAGGCTTGAACCTGAAGGAAGCTCCAACTCCTTGATTCTATGGCTCCAACCAGAAGGAGGCTACAATCCCCTTTCCTTGCCCCGTCCTGCCTCCCTGAAATATAAGTTTATACCAAGTGTCACTACCACAATCACTGCCACTATCAACTTGTCAATGTATCCAACCTGTTACATCAATGAGTCCAACATCTCACTATCACATCAACTTGTCATTATATCCAACCTGTCACATCAACCGGTCCAACCTGTCACTGTCACTGATACTCAACCAGATCCTCTCACATGGATCACATACCAAGGAGACCTCTCAACTAGATGTCCAACATCACCAACACATGCCTCTACCAAGCATGTAACAAACCATCAACTTGTATCACAACACGTACATCAATCATGCACCAACACATGTGCCATAACAAGCATCAACTGTTTACCACAATCTGTATCATCAACCTATGTGTATCAATCATGTACCATATCATGTATCACTCATGCATCAAACATGTACCATGTACCATACCATGTGCATCAACCATGTACATCAATCATGTACATCAACACCATACCATGTACCAATCATATACCATATCATGCCATACACCATATACCAATAAACCAATATATGAACCAACAATGTATCTCACCAAGTAGACCTCAACCAACATGTACCATGCATCCAATGATGTGACTCAAGTCATAAACCAAAGCTCACAAACACATGCCTCAAGCATGCTCCTCAATATCACCAATATGCAACCTCATAATGAAATATACCAAGCCTCAAGTATGCACCATAACATATAACCAAACCAGATATCAAGAAAACCACTAATGATTCTAATCAATGTACCATAACATTGCCAAGGTGTACCATCAAAAAGACATACCTCTCAAGTATGTACCAAACCATAACTAACAAGTAACCCTTAAAACTTGCACATAAGCTTAATTTTATTCCTATTGTTGACTTGTTGTACTGTAAAACTGACCTGTAACTTCTTCCACAGTCCTAAGCAACCTAGAATCAACATTTCCCACTTCTGTCTTGTCCTCACAGGACGAAGACTCCCTATCACGCGGGGCGTTGTGTGACAAACAATAGGAAACCTGCAGGGAAGCCTCGCGGAAAACTTACTTTCTAACTCGCAAGGATGACCCTAATTAGGGGTTCCTCAGATTTTCCTACTCTCCTATGTAGTCCCAAAAATCTATCACTTATCATGCTTCACTACCTCAGAATTCTCTGTCGCAAACTAGCCAAAAAATCACAATACTATACCATAACATTCACAAGATAGATATTCAATGTAAGTGTGTAAGTGTACTTATGAATGACTCCTTGAGGGGTATTTATACTTTTTCTAGGTAACCTCTTCCCTTAAACTTAGGGCTTATAGAGATTTCTTGTTACAACAACTTTAACCTTTCATTCATTGACTTATAACCAACTAGGGCTTATTGACCATTCTTCGGGGTTTCCAACTTCACAAGGCCATATCTACCTAACCATGAGGAACCATGTGGTGTACAACATATCACCAGAAATGAAACAACAAGGAATATCCATCTATGAGTGACTTACCTACAATTTCATTGTCCTTCATGTCAATATTCCTTAACCAAATTTTGGTCCCATAACCACACCTCCGAGGATACATGTCGACTACATCAAATGCACCCAACTAACTCACCATCAATCTTGATCATACACATGCCAATCAATTGTCCAACATCTCCAGAAATATTCAAGGGTTGACATTAATCTCTAAGGGTTGAAATCAATCTCTAAGGGTTTACATCAATGACAACCAACTGTTCAAACCAACTGTCCAACAATGTCCCCCTTTGGGATTGATGGCAACACCAACATTCATGGAAACACTCATACTCCAATGCTCATGCTCCCCCTATGACCATTGATCCTCATCAATGTTTCTCACTCTCCCCCTTTGACATCAATGGAAAAGGGTATCTCTCCTTGGGGATGCTCCCCCTGTCATCATGCATATGTTCTTTCTCTTCGTTTCCATGCCTGTGTTCTTTCTTTCCTTCTTTGACAAAAGGTAACTCCCCCTGTTGATATGTATCCCCATGTCTGAATTCTACTGATCTTGCTTTCTGGATATCTTTCTCTGATGGTTTCTCTTCCCTTGAATTTTCTGCAAGATCTAGATCAATGTAGGGCTACTTGTATATGTTTCCTTTCCTATCTTCCAGTGCTTCTTACTTTCCATTGGTGCTTCCTCTTGAATTTCACTAACACATATAAAAAGCATTCATTACTTGATTTATTTATTCACTTGTCATGTTCACTTGACCATATTTCTCAATGCTTTTCTTATGATGATATAGCTTCTGATGACAGTTTCTCTTTCCCTGGTTTGTTGTGCCCTTCACTGCTTGCCTTTCTGTGACTAATTGATCCTACTGATTTCAATTGTAAATACACTGCTATGTATCTTCTCTGACCCATGTTTTTTTTTTGTACCTGCGAAGTATCCATCTCTGTCCATATGTCGCAAATTTTCCATATGTCCACAATTCTGACCCATCTATCACTGTATTATCATGAAGGCTTCATGGTTGTTACTGATCATCACATATCAAATGTTTCCACTGGTCTTCTCTATCTACAATCCAAACTCTGCATGTATGGAACAACCTGTACCGAAGATATCTCTTCCTAAATACAATCATAAAATTTTGCCTCTGTAACTACCAATTGACACATGTATGGGAACACTACTTTCTCAATCGATCAATATGTCATTATGTACTTCTACTATCTAACTGCTATGAATATGCCTCTGCAAATACTTCAACCTGCTCGAAGGATGGTTCTTTGATATTTAATAGTTATTTCACTGACTCCCCCTGATTAACATTCATATTTAATATGAGTCTCCAAGTCGGGTGGCTCAGAAAAATACTCGCGTTGATGCAGAGTAATCTTCATATTCATTTGTAGACTCATCATCTCTTTGAATTATGACTTCTTTCTTTCTTTCTGTGGATTTATCTCGCACTACAATTCTTGAAAGTACAATCTCTTGAGCTTGTTATTTATTCACCCATTCTTCTTTTCTTTCTCGTACTACTGCAAATCCTGTGATCTATGGGACCTGGTCTTTATTCACCTATTCTTCTCATTTTTCATTTCTTCTCCAAATGTTCCTTTATCTAACATCTTTCTTTTTCCCTGCATATTTTTCTTCATCTCATACTATATCCAATCATGAGAGTATGACTTCTGGGTGTCCTTCATTCATTTTCTCTTCATTTTCTTGTTCTTGTTTTGTTTTCCATACTATCTTATATATGATATCAGTATTATTTTTCATAGAAGTATCCATATTGCTTCTACAATCACGAGCTATGTGGCCATAATTGTGGAATTTGTAACATTCAATGTTATGTGGGGCCACATAAACATTTCTTTCTTGAACATTTCTTCCATAAGCCCTGTAATATGCAACTTTATGTCCAAAGTTAGTATAAAAAAAAATGACCATAAAAGAAATTTACATACATGGGAGTGAATGATCTTCTTTGTGTTGTAGTCCTTATGAATTATTTCCTTGGCTGATCATGATCACGATTGGTGCTTCTTTGTGTCTTGAATGTGGAGGGTCTTCTTGAATATGTGTCTCTATATTATTTCTTTGATTCTGGTTGATCGTGATTCCTTCCTTTGAGTATTTTTGCATAACTCTTACTCTTTTCCTCATTTTTCTTTTCTGGAAACCTAAAGTGATTCTCTTCAACATTCTCTGTGGATTTTTCTGTCTCTTCAATGTTCTTGCTGAGCTTCAAAATTTTGGCTCTCAATGTGACAACTTATTCTTCAATCTTGTCAACCTATTCTTCTTTCTTCATCATCTAGATCTTCATGCTTCTTTTGTTTGCTTTGCTTCTTCAAGTTGGATCTTCAAGGAAATGATTTCTTTTTCAAGTCTTCTCTCTTCTTGACCAAATTCCGCTTCAAGCTGATTTAAGTCCTGAGATATTTCCTTGAGATGATCTGTCGATCTTCTCTCTCTTCTCTACTTCCTTTCTTTCAGTTTCCAAACACTTCTTATTTTCTATTGCTTCATTTCTTAGTGATTCTATTTCAGCTTCCAAACACTACTTCTCTTCCATCTAACTCCTATATGTTTCTTCATTCCATTTGGCTTCTTCCAACTAAGCTTTTAGATTTACAATGACCTGCTGGGTTTTTTCAGAACTTTCTTGAGAGCTTTTTGACTAATTGTTCCTTAAGATACTTGTTTTTCTTCCTTTCTTTTTTCAATCCTTCTAAGGCACTGATTAATTATACTTCAAGGTCTACTATGCCTTCTTCACAATATTATTCTACCGAATCTTTCTAACATGATGAGCATCTTTATTATAGTTCTATACTTGCACTTCCTTTAATAGGATCTGAATCTGTGATGGGACATTCCTTGGAATAGATATTATGTAGCTTATCCCAATGTTCTTTGGCTGATGAACATTTTCCCACTTTCTCTCTTACTGAATCAAGTAGTCCTTCCTAGATGAAATCCATTGTTATTTTTTTTTATTTCTTTTCAATTCCTTCTTGGCTGTAGTCTTTGGTTTCTTTATAGCGGTGTATCCTGTAACAATTGATTTCCAAACATCATATCCCTATGCCTATAAAAATTATTTCACTCTTCTGATCCATATCTCATATCCTAGACCATTCTGACCATTGAACATTGGTGCTCCATTCTCAATGTAATCTATGATCTTCCTTCCAGTGGTTAAACTGATTTCTTGAAGGACCTGCGCTGATACCAATTGTTGGAATACTAAGAGGGGGGGGGGGGTGAATCAATATGAACAGTTTTATCACATTTAACCACAATATATATTTTTCAACTTTATCAACAATATTCAACAGTATATCATCAATTTATCATCTATGATTGCATTCATATAGCATGAGCATATAATCATAAATAATGTCACATCAAATACATAGTACACCAGTATTTATGTGGAAACCCAAATGGGAGAAAACCACATAATGATTTCTTATATATATATATATATATATATATATTAAGAATTCATTCATAGGAAGCACCAACTTCCAAATTCTCCAGCTACAAATGGAAGGAGGCTACAACCCCCTATTTATAGGCTCCAACCTGAAGGAAGCTACAACTCCCTGAATTTTATGGATTCAAACAAAAGGAGGATACAACCCCCTGATTCTCAGGCTCCAACCTAAAGGAATATCCAACTCTCTGATTCTATGGCTCCAACCAGAAGGAGGCTACAACCCCCTTATTTTCAAACTCCAACCCGAAGGAAGCTCCAATTCCTTGATTCTCTGGCATGAACCGGAAGGAGGCTACAACCCCCTTTCCTTGCCCTGTCCTTTCGCCTTGAAATATAAGTGTAGACCAACTGTCACTACCATAATCATTTCCAATGTCAACCTACCACCGTATCCAACCTGTCACATCAACCAGTCCAACCTGTTGTTGTCACATCAATGTGTCACTTTATCCAACCTGTCACATCAATCGGTCCAACATGTCACTGTCATCAATACTCAACCATATCATCTCACATGGATCACATACCAAGGACATCTATCAACTAGATGTCCAAAATCACCAACACATGACTCTACCAAGCATGTATCAAACCATCAACTTGTATCACAACACATGCATCAATCATGCACCAACACATGTACCATACCAAGCATCAACCATATACCAGAACCTGTATCATCAACCTGTGTGTATCAATCTTGTACCATATCATGTATCACTCATGCAACAAACCTGTACCATGTACCATATACCATGTTCCGACCATGTGCATCAACCATGTACATCAACCATGTACATCAATCATGTACATCAACACCATACCATGTACCAATCATATACCATATCATGCCATACACCATATACCAATAAACCAAGATATGAGCCAACAATGTATCTCACCAAGTGGACCTCAACCAACATGTACTGTGCATCCAATGATGTGCCTCAAGTCATAAGCCAAAGCTCACAAACACATGCCTCAAGCATGCTTCTCAATATCACCAAGATGCAACCTCATAATACAATATACCAAGCCTCAAGTATGCACCATAAAATATAACCAAACTAGATATCAAGACAACTACTAATGCTTCTAATCAATGTACCTTATAATTTCCGAGGTGTACCATCAACAAGACATACCTTTCAAGTAAGAAGACATACCAAGGTGTACGAAGACTCCCTATCACGCAGGGCCTCGCGTGACGAACACTAGGCAACCCACAGGGATGCCTCATGGGACACTCACTGTATGAACTGCAGGGATGACCCTAATTAGGTTTTCCTCAGATTTTCTTGATCTCCTTTAGAGTCCCAAAAATCCTTCACTTATCACGCTTCTCTACCTCAGAACTCTCCGTCGCAAATTAGCCAAAATATCACAATACTAGACCATAACATTCACAAGATAGATATTCAGTGTAAGTGTGTGAGTGTACTTGTGAATGACTCCTCGAGGGATATTTATAATTTTTCTAGGTAACCTCTTCCCTTAAACTTAGGGCTTCTATACATTTCTTGTTACAACCACTTTACCCTTTCATTCATTGACTTGTAACCAACTAGGGCTTCTTGACCATTATTCGGGGCTTCCAACTTCACAAGACCATATCTTCCTAACCGTGAGGAACCACATGGCGTACCACATATCACTTGAAAAAAAATGAAAAGGAATATCCATCTATGAGTGTCTTACCTGCAATTTCATTTTCCTGCATGTCCATATTCCTCAACTAAATTTGGGTCCCATAACCACACCTCCGAGGCTACATGTAGACTACATCAAATGCACCCAACTAACTCACCATCAATCTTGATCATACAAATTTAAATCAATTTCCCAACATCTGTAGACCTCTCTAAGGTTTGACATCAATGAAAACCAAGTGTTCAAACCAACTGTCCAACAAATTGTTCACTGTAAGCATGGTCAGATTTGTAGGAGGTCTACCCTTACTATGGGACCCAACCCAAGCATTCATGGACAAATTTCTTAGCTTAAAAAATATGCTTATGGGCATATATTGAATGATTGAGTCTTAGGATAGAGGTTATATCACTAATGCATATGGACTTTCCAATCCCACCCTTAAAAGATCCTTCCTAGACAGTATATTGGCTACAAGTGGGCTCACATTGGGTTAGCCTTAGATAATACGAAGTGATATAAACAAGATAAAATCTCTCCTAAATAAAAAAAAGGAGTTCACAAAACATTCTATAAATAAATCAACCACCAATGGCTTCCACACTTGAAATAATAAAAAAGGAGGCGCACATCAAATAGTGGTAAGGATAGATAATTTTATAGTTTCTGAAACTATGATACAGAGGAAAGTGGATTTTTTCTCAATCTCAGAACAATGGAAAATTAGTATTTATTGGTACAAGTCTTTCATACCAAGATAAGAACATGAATACTACAAATAAGTTTAGACCTATCTTCCTGTGCAACGTTATATACAGTATTATAACCAAAATCATAGCCAACCGTTTGAATTCCATTATGATGAAAATAATCTTGCAAGAATAGGGTGGATATGTTGAAGGAAGATAGATCCTAGATGGCATAATTGTATCTCATGAAACCATATGTTCTTTAATGTGAATAAATCTCCAGGTACAATGATCAAGTTAGACATGTCTAAATCTTATGATCAATTAATCTAGGATTTCCTTCAGCAATAAGTGGTAGCCTTAGGTTTTTGAGAAGATTGAACCTTTTCAATTAATGATCTCATCTCTTTTTCCTTTTTTTCAATTATGGTTAATGGTTCTCGTTTAGATACCTTCAACCCCTCATAAGGTATTCAAAAAGGCAATCCTATTTCCCCTTTGTTGTCTATTATTGTAGTTGAAGGTTTAGGTCAAAGTCACAAATCAACTCTATCTGGGGGCCTCATTAAAGGAATCAAGTTGAATCCTAACGTCGACCCCCTTTCTCATTTGCAGTTTGTTAACAACAATTTTCTTCTAGGGTCTCTTTTAGTTAAGGAATATCAAGCCTTCAAAATCTTCTTGGACATCTTTATACTCCTGTTATCACAGGATATGTGCTTGTGCAAATCCCAACACAAGTGCCCAAAATCTACGTAACTATGGAAAATTCTACCACTATCACCTTAGGAATAAATTCCATCATTTTAGTGATGGAGGAGGTCCACCACATGGGAGGCTTCCCCTGTGACCTCAAGGGATCAAAGACTCAGAGATGATTTTAGGGGCTAAATTTCTCTCATGGGCTAATTTTCCATGGTTTTTCCAAAAACGAGAATYGTTATTTTAAAAATGATTCGCCCAAATTCTATAGGATAAAATTCTTTTACCTTAAAAATCGCCAAAATTTTATAAAAACTATATAAAATACTTAGAAATTTGAATATGTTAAAAAAAATATCGCCAAACATTTATAATTGACATATGAAGGATTAGTAATATTCGCCAAGGTTTCTACATTTTAAAATAAATTTCCATTCTTAAAATCATTCCTGATCAAAGTAGAAAGTATTGTGGCTAAGACTACTGTCCCATCACTTGATCACCTAAAGAAAAGTCTAGGTCAAGGAGATAGAAGGAGTATGAAGTTGTTTGAGTACCTACCCGGAACAAGAACACTTTATAGAAAATATATGATTATTTCCAAGTCAAAACATGCAATAAATACTCCTTGAAGACACTAGACAATGAAATTTTCTATGTCTTGTACAAATTTTCAGTGGTACAACAGTCTTATAACAACAATAATAAAAAGAGCTTAGAATATCAACAATTGACCAATAAAATTAAGCATACATCACATAGAACATTATCCATTTGCTTAAGAGAAATTATGAGCAAGTTAAACCACCTTTACAAGAGTGTATGCAACAAATTAGAATGTATTAAGATGGTTGTAGAACATTTTTGCAACAACAACAAGTTTACTAGTGAGTTAGTGAGTGTTAGTGTTAGAAAAGTTAGTAGAGATATTGAGAGAATTGAAAGAGAGTGTTTGTTTATCAATTTCACCACAAGAGAGAGAAGTAAAATTAGTGCCTTTGATGCGCTATGGAGTCTTTACTACAAGAATACACAATCCTTGAAGGTTGAACTTAAAAATAACAAGAGGTGGGGCATAAAATCTAAGGTGATAGTACATTAGGGCCTTAGGGTTTAATCCTTAAAGAGAAAATTTCTAGAGTGCAAGCACTTTTTGGCTCCAATGGATTTTTATCACATCTTAATACTTTAACTAGATCAAGAAATCAAGTGTCTAGGGATAAAATCCTAAAGTGCTAGCACTTTAGGGCTTTATGATGCTAACCCTAGCAAGGATATTTCACCAATTTTGAACAAGAATAACCTTGTGAGAGGAGAAATCACTTATGCTCCTCTCTTAGGGTTTTACCAAGCAAGACATCTAGAAGAAAGAAGCAATATTCACCATGTAACATGAAAACATAAAGATAAATTGCAGAAAATTAACTTACTTTAGCCAAGAAACCAAGAGACAAAATACTAATTTCAGAAATTCTTCTTCAATATCAACAAAATCATACACAAAATGATCCTCAAAGCATGTCACATTAGTATAAGAGAGAGATAAATCAATATAGGGAGAAAATTTCAGACTTGTTCTCACACATGGTGAGGAATGAATGATGAGAAATGAAAATGAGATGGTCCACTATTTATATGAGTCCATATAAACCAATTTGTCCACTTAAAATTGTCAACAATAAATTAGAAGAGGGTTGACACCCTTCAATTTCCTTTACAATATGAAAAAAATGAAAAAATACATAAAGTAAAACCCTAAAAAGGGGGACGTCATGCCCTAGGAAGGTGGCTTAGGGATGTAAAGTGAGACATCAAGTGTCAAAAGTAGAATGTTGGGCCTCCAAACGCTATGCATAATGCTCTCAAGTGCCAAAGTTCCATACCATGTGTCTCCTCCTGTCAAACCACCTCCGAAACCAAATAATCCATCAAACCCTAGCCTCCAAACTCATGTCACGGGCTGAAGGGTAACATGTTAGGCCTCCAAAGGCCATGTCCAAGTATAGAAGGTGATGTCATGTGTGTTCCATCATCCTCCACTAGGAAGGGTCCTATAAAACAAACACGTATGCCCTCCAAGTGTCCACAAGTCATATGAATCATGCCAAGTAAGTCATATTTATTAAAAGAACCACCCAAAAAAGTGCATCAAATCCCCCATTTTCAAATTAGATGAATTCTCAAAGACCTTATAAAATTTGCCAAATTTAGGTATGGTAGGGGTGTCATGGTGCCCTATTGGGTAGGACAATCCCCATGTCAAGGAATATTTTCCAAGAAGACCCTATCTAGATCATGTAATGAGTATGAGGTGGATTTGGGAAAGACTCTTGGGTATGGAGTTCTTGACATATCAAAGGTTCATATTGTCTCATTTGTGGGGACTTTGTGGAGGGTGTGCTACATCCTTGAGTTCCCTTTATTTCTAATGCAAACTCTTTCCAAGCCCTTTATTTTCCTTTTTATTAAGTATGAACATTGAATGCTATGTACAATGGAAATAAAAGAGCACCACAATGGCACTTGAAGTTATAACACATTAGGTGCTATGTGCATTGGAAATAAAATAACACCACAATGCATTCCCCCTCCAAGCGAGGAACTTTGTTTTCATTTATTTTTATTTAAAAGTCCTTTATTCCTTCAAAGAACCATTTCATTGCTCTCAAGAATTTAGGGAGAGAATTTATGGATTTGGGAAAGACTCTTGGGTATGGGGTTCTTGACATATCAAAGGTTCATATTGTCTCATTTGTGGGGACTTTGTGGAGGGTGTGTTACATCCTTGAGTTCCCTTTATTTGTAATGCAACCACTCTCCAAGCCCTTTATTTTCCTTTTTTTTAAGTACGAACATTGAATGCTATGTACAATGGAAATAAAAGAGCACCACAATGCCACTTCAAGTTATAACACATTAGGTGTTATGTGCATTGGAAATAAAATAACACCACAATGCATTCCCCCTCCAAGCGAGACACTTTGTTTTCATTTATTTTTATTTAAAAGTCCTTTATTCCTTCCAAGAACCATTTCATTAGTCTTAGGAATTTAGGGCGAGCATTTATGTATGATGCTAGCTACAACACCTCTGGGCCTTCAGCCCCTTCTTCCCATGAAATGAGGTACAAACCCTTCTTGAGGTCGATGATCCCAAAAACCCAAAAGATGAGGAAACATAAGGGAAGAAGTGTGGAAAGTGGTAAGTATGAGAAAGAATGGTACGATGAACCTTCAAGGAAACCCATAGTAGAAACAATTTTCTCGAGGGTGACCAACTTACTAGGATTCCATGCCAACCACCAAAGTGAAAATATATAATTTCCAAGAAAACGTTCCATAATCAAGAAATTACTCTTTGCAACATGCTTAAATGATTCAAATATTAAATTCACACTTACCATGAGACTGGAATTGTTACCTCATGAAGCAAGACCTGTTGTCTTATGGGAGCCAAGCTGGTGTAGTGGACATTGTTTTGTTGATCATGATGATGATGGTGAACTGTGGCGAAGAAGAGGGTCTCTATGGGTTGTGTTATCCATTCGAATCTCGTCACTCCATGTATACTACCTATGGGCCTAGAGACATCATCTCCTTAGTTACCTATATGCTAGGGGGGTAACACCTCCGACACAATAATAAATCATATCAAATATATGATCTTATTCTTTAATACTCCCTTGAGTGTTCAAACAAAAATAATAAGAATATTGGGTTTCCAAAAAGGCTCCATTCCCTCTAAATATTTAGGGGATCCACTTCTAAAAAATAACCTAAGGAATGCCTCTTGGGAAGATTTTATTTCTAAATTGGAAGCCAAGCTTAACTATTGGTCCTTTAGGTTTCTATCCCTCCCTAGTATGATTACTCTAATCAAATCCATTCTCTAGTCAATGGATCTTTATATTTTTTATATTATGGTCCACTCTTGCCAATATTCTTAAATCTATATAGGCCCTTAAAATATCTTTCCTAGTGGGG
>SNQJ01S0120413.1:0-16968 GCA_010110895.2 Picea sitchensis | reverse complement strand
CAAGGGAATGAAAATGGTCTCTCATTACCTGGGACACAATTTTCCTCCCCAAATAGGTAGAAGGTCTAGGAATCAAAGACCCTCTAATGATGGGTAAATCTCTTGTAGCTAATACCTAGTGGATGTGGTTAAAGGGAAAGGAAGACTTGTGGTGAAAAATATAGAAATCCAAATATGTGGAAAATATACATGAGACTACCCTCATTCGAATGGAGGGTTGCTGCCCTAGATTACTCATATGGAGCAATGCCTAGAAAAATATATCTTTAATCTAAAACCATTGTTTTTGGGAAAATAGGGATAGAACCTTCACTCTCTTTTGGGATGATGCATGGAAAAAGGAGGCAAATCTAGGGATGCAAGAATACCTACAATATTCCTTAACATCCCTCATTAACGAGGGTTGGATGCATGCAAATTAGTATTGGTTACAGCTATGTGAGAATCACTAGGGAACTCATCATATATGGGCCTTCAGTGAAGGAGGGTTGAAGAGTGAATAGTGAAGCAAGGAGAATTTTCTACAACCACCTTAAAGATAGAAGAATGTGTTATGATACATGAAATAATATCCTAATAGGGTGATTTAAGGGACATGGGAACTTTCATGTTAATAAGGCATACAACATTGAGGCTAAACACAATTTGTTGGAGAAATAATCTATCTAGAAAAAGGTTTGCAATATAGAACATTGTCCAAATATTTCATATTTCCTCTAGCTTCTAGAAAGAAAAAGAATACTTACCTGGGACAAACTACTCAAGAGAAGATTTGAAGGGCCTTCAATATGCTACACATGCATAGCCAAGGAAGAAATGGTTGAAAACTTATTCAATGGGTCTCCATAAATTAATATTATATGGGATGTATGATAATATGGTCGAACTTATGAGAATCCTACTTTGACAAACTGATAGGGTTGTATGTTCTACTAGCGGTTGCTCTTCATTTTGGTGTCCATGATCCAATTCACTAGAGCCTATGCAATTAATTTGAGATTGAGTTTTGTGGGGGCCAAATTCTTAGCCACCTCCTACGTGTCCAATAAATGTGGGAAATATGGTCGAAGCAACTCCACCTTAAATACTAGGTGAAAGACAAGGAATGAAGGAAAACATAATTTGAAAGAATTGTCATGCATAGCCTCAGTGATGGTGTAAGGTCTGTGTATGAGTGGATTTTTATTCTTGTGTGGGATTGTGAGGTTCTCTTTCTACAAATGCAACCACACCTTGTCACCAACCTGAAAATTGTGAGGAACCTGATGTTGGTCATGTTGTTACTTATAATTGGCATTGGCTTTATCCAAGATATCATAAACCCATTGTTGGAGGTGCTATATTTGTTCAATGAATTTTGTTTCTCTGTCGGTCTTAGTTTGAGAATTGGAGGAATCTGTCAGAGAATATGGAATGAGAAGAGATACATTAATGGGGGACAATGGTTGGAACCCTAAGAACACTTGAAAAGGGATGCAACCAATAGAGACATGGAGGGATGTTTTATAGATATGCTGAAAATATGGGAGGCTCTCATCCTATTTACATGGATGCTTGGAGTTGTACATGTGCAGGATATGCACAATCATCCCGTTGACCATCTTTATTTGTCCATCTGTTTGGGGATGAAAGGCATTTGATTTGGTCAATTTGGTGTCCATCAGAGACCATAGGTTAGACCAAAAGGTGTTGAGGAAACTACTATCCATATATAAACTGATGGTCTGTGGTAGGCCAAAATGAATGAAAACATCTGCAAATAATATTTTAGCAGTGGCCTCAATTGTGATGCTCTTTTTATAGGGTGCCAAAATGACCATCTTATAGAATCGATTGAATACCACAAAAACACAATCATGATAATGTTTAGTGGAGGGAAACCTTGACATGTAATCCATCAAGATATACTCCCAAGGATTGTCTGGTGTAGGGAGAAGAGTTTATAACCCTTGCTTTTTTATGGATGGCTTATAAACGACATAGGAAATGCATGACTTGATGTACTAGCTGAAATCATGTCAAATCTTAGGCTAGATGTAGAAATTCTTCTGAAGTAATTTTACTATCTTCTCCACCTCGAAGTGTCTTTCCACCTAATCATAATGTGCCTCCCAAATTGGATTTGCACGCTTGATTGAAGGAACAAAAAGATGGTCCAAATAGCACAAGAGTGCATCCTGGAGCTGGAAGTCCAGAACATGTTTCCTGACACTTAGGGTATAATAAGTAGGAGAAAATTCAATGTCTATATAATTACAACCACCTTGAGGTCTCATTCCGATAGGAGTTAAGAACTATGGTGAGGGCCACAATCGGGGGTCGAATGAGGCAATCAACAACATGGTTGACACTTCTCTTCTTGTACTCAATATTCAGGTGGGATTGTTGCATGTATGTGGACCATTTTTTATGGTGGTCATTATGTAGCTTTCCCTATGTCTACATGAATTATAAAGCATTGTGATCAATATGGATGATCATTTCCTTTCCCAGAATGCAATGCTTCCATTTTCGACATGCCTGCAAAATGGATTACATCTCTTTGTCATAGGTGTGATACCTATGAAAAACATCAAAAATTGTTTCATTATGATAAGAAACTAGATGCCCCTCCTGAATGAGGATGGAACTGATAGCATAGTCAGAGTCATATGTCTCGATCTCGAATGACTATTGTAGATATGACAATGTGAGGACCGGTGTGGAATAGATGCTATGTTTCAGATCTTGGAATCATTTCTACTATGATTCATACCAAACAAACTTGGATTTACATTCCCACTTGGTCACTTGACTTAAGGGCCAAGCTATATGAGAGAAAACCAATACGAACCTATAGTAGAAGTTGGAAAGGCCCAAGAATATGTGGAGCTCTGTTAGAGTTTTTGGGGTTGTCTAAAAATGAATGAATTAGATCTTGGTTGGGTCGACATGCACCTCATTTTCATCCATGATGTATTCTAAGTATTGGATTCTTTGCATACCGAATGATCATTTCTCCAGGTTTTTGTAAAACTTGTGTTTCCACAGGTTAGGTTGAATATGAGGACATCATCCAAATAGACCACCACAAAATATTTTGTGAATGACCATAATATATCATCCATCATCCTCATTAATGTTGTTGAAGCATTATTCAAGCCAAAATGCATGACTGACCACTCAAAGAGGCTTACTTTATATTTTAAGTTTGTCTTCCATACATTAGTTGATTCTATTAGAACCCGGTGATAGCACGACTTCAGATTGATCTTGTTGGTAAACTTGGCACCCTTGAGTTGATCAAGAAAATTTTCAATTTGAGGGACTGGGTATCGGTTCTTGACAACGATTTTATTCACGGCTTTATAATCAATACATAGATTCCACATTCCATCCTTCTCCTGCACCAACACAGTTGTGCTCCCATAAGGTGAGGAGCTTGGTCAAATGTGGCCCTTGCAGATAAGTTCATAAATTTGACTCTTTGTTTCCTCATTCTCCAAGAGGGTGAATTTGTATATTCAAACATTGGGAAAGCGAGCATTGGGTATCAAATAAATGGGGTGCTTGGCTGGACAGTAAAAAATCACCCCTACAGGTGAAGCAAAGAGGTCTATGTATTCTTCTACAAGCTTGTCCGCATGTTTTTGTTGTCTAGAGAGACCCTGTATTGAAGTTGTGGTGGTTGCAGTGACTTTTCGTTCCCCTTCTGACCAAACCATGAAGAGAACAAAATTAATATTCCATGAGATTAATTTTTGGAATTTGTTTCTTCGAGATCAACGAAATTGCAATAGTCGGAACTACCTTAGGTAATCTATAGAGCTAATCCCCTAGAGTGATAATAACACTGGGGTTGGGACTCATAAAAAACATGATGTTTCCACATATAAATTTGTCTTAAAAGAACATTACAAACTTCAATCAAGGAAACATCACACGATACCTCCTCTTTGACGAGCTTGATGCTGCAAAACATGTGACACTGCTGGATGACGCGAAGGTCTCATCCCTCGCTTAACCAATTGATGATGTATGGTTAGGGGTGTGGAATCATCACCAAATCTAGTCTCGATAAAATTGAATAATATTAGGTTCTTCTTCCTCCTACTATCAATAATGAAATACAGTGGGGTTCCCTTCACCCACATCTGTGAATGGAAGAGGATCTCCCCTTCCTCAAGCTTCTTTGACTTGTCTGGTTGGATCTTTGTGGTTGCAATGCTAGAACTAGGTTCCAAATCAATGAATAATTTCTCTTATCCCGCTCTGAATCATAGTTTGAGTTGGGGTTTGAATCGTTTTCTTTAAGATCAACCAAAAATGACTATTTTTCATGGAATTCATCAATGTTGTTCCAAGGGATTTTGTGGAAATCACACCATTTTCTAGTTTCCTTCTTTGTCTTCCCATTACCCTTTTTTGCTTATAGCTTGGACTAGATATCTTAAGGTTGGCCTTCCTTTTTCTATCCCTTTTTATGTGAGTTAGGGCCACCATTTCCATGCTTATGTTTTTGCATGTTTGCAGACCCGAACTTGCACTTATTCCATTGCTTAAATTTCTCTCAATTTTGACAACATATCGATAAGTGGATCCTAGTGAGGAGATGTCCAAGAAAACCATCTTTGTTTCTATGTACCTATATAGGAAACTACGGTACTTCAAAACTAGCTTCCACTCAGAGTATTTGATACCCAACTTTGAACATAAGGTATGGAATATGTTAGCGTTCACCAACATCATCTGGTCTCTTTCTTAATGCAGAGTCATCCATCTCATGTATTGGTCATCGTTGTTTCCAACGGGGTAGAACTCTTCCTCAAGGGAATAAAAAAAGGTCACCCAAGTGGGTCTTGTCCCGAATTCCATAGAATTGTCTTCATTATGTCTCTCCTAGTAACATATATTTCACATGAGGGAGGGATTTAAGGAGAGAAAATGTGATATTTTTAGTGTCAATTTTTTTTTTCAATAAAGTAATATAGTTATAATATATTCAACCATTTCTCCAAAGCATCTGCATATATATAGCCTTCAAATAAGGGAATATCAAAGTTAACTTGTACCTTGAAGGGTGTCGCACCTCCGAAATGGCTGCTTGTTGAAGGTGCCTCGTCTTCCGTCGGTATTCGTCAAAGGATCTAGGAGAAGTTGTAAGCCATATCATTTCATTATCGCATGAGGGATTCCTTGTGAAACACTTAGAAATGATCTACTTCTCTTTCATCTCTCTTTTCTTCCAACATGGGAGGTTTCTTAGGCTAGCGAGAGTGGTTATCCCTAAGTGAAACTAGCTCAAAACCCAACTCTCTATATCCTGACCTTGTCAAGGACATGCATCGATAAATAACAAGGATCAGACTACTTCGATACCACTAATCTAGATTATATTGAGAAAAAAATGATATACAAAAAACACTATAGCAGAGAACATATAAATATAGTGAAACCCAACTTCTATTAATGAATAAAATAACAGAATACTATAGAGCACAAATTGGATAGAATGATGGTAGTGTTGGAACAAGTGGTTCCTTTGTAACCTCACCTTGTCGGATTGTTTAGGTCGACCAAGTATTTGGGTTGATGATCGACTAAACCCTCAATTAAACATGTCCACTTTTGGATTCCCATTCCACATTTTATGGATAGGTTCAATTGCCATCACTCAAGTTTGTTGAGTTTGGTCCATGGGAAAACGGATTTACAGATGATCTTAGTGATCGATCTATCATCATCTTGGATTATCAAATCATCTCGAGAGATCTTCTCTTGCTCTCATTAAGTGATTTGTGCTTCAGTGTTACAGTGTCTTTTGCTTCTCTCGGATCCATTGTCCTCTACATTCAGTCCCTGTTCCAACATGGTATCAAAGATGTTGGTTTCTTGATCTCAGGATCATAGAAACTGTGAGACAATCATGAAGTTGTGATGGGCAGAGACTCATTACTCGTCAGGAGTTATTGAGCCGTGAAAACCTTTTATTTTGTGTGTTCTAGGTTATACCCTAACTTTGTCGAATGCGTATATTCGGATAGCTTGCCCAATCGATCCAGTGGTAGCATTGGTGGGTCTTTCAACTGTTGAGAGAGCTCTCACGCCCAACATCGACTTGGTTCTTTCACACGAGTTATTTTTCTTATTTTCCAAGCATCGATTGAGAATTTTTGTAAGGATTTGACTTGATATTTCTTTATCATCGACTGAGAAGATCCATTGAAGGGTTCAGACAACCTCTTCTCCTTGTTGGACTGGTGCGGCACGTAATGGTTGTTGTCGACCGAGAATATATGTGACTGGTGCGAAGATGGTCTGACCTTTTCTTGAAGCCCTTGACTGGCGTAAAGGCACACTCGACCCGACTTGACTAGGGCGAGTCAATACTTTGGCGCAAGCTTCCACTTGACTTGTAAACCACAGGGTTTGCTTGACTCAATGTTTGATCATCTTTCCAGCATTAAACAGAAGCATGGATGTAAATATGGCTGGCTTGTTTATTCTTGTCTACTCAACTTCACTTTTCTTGTTTCTATCGACTCGACTTGGAACCCTCAACCTTTCTCCTTTCTGCTCAATGTCTTGCATTTGGCATGATTAAAAACCGGCAACAGAAGTCCTTTCGACCCTCTCTTGATAGCCGACTCATCATATAGAGCCAACTCTCATCGACCGTGTGTTTCCAACTGGAAGGGATCCGACTCCACTTAGATTCAGTGTAAAATTTTCGATTGGTTTTCGCCCTGCACTCGGATTTGTGGGTTGCTTGACTTGATTCTTCCGAAAAACTTGTGGATCCACCCATCGAATGGTAGTTTCCCATCGAAGAAGTGAAGAGGTGAACGCTGACTAGCCTATGCCTAGCTCTTATTGTTGGATAATTTTTGTGCTATGGTGATGCTCTACCTTAAAATTTATTTCTAACATAATTTTATACAAGTGTACGCTGGGGATTGTTGGATTTCTTGCGTGGACAACTAGACATAGAACCGAATTAGTGTAAGTCACCAGATTTCTTATCGACCTCCCATCCATTTTCTCCTTTGTTTGCAGATTTCGTGCCTTGGATTTTTCCCTCCATCGACGATGGGCATATTGGATGAATATGAAGCTCTCATGCTTCAAAAATTGCAAGAGATTTGTGAAAAAGAAGGCTATTTCCTTGGAAGAATCTCACAACCGACTTCATGTAGAAGTCACCACCTTGCAAAATGTCGTTGCACAATTACAGACTGAGAATCAACACCTAAGCAGTGAATTGAAGACAACCCATGCCCAACTGGAAGATGAGGCAACCCTCTTTAAAACCAACCTTTTGCAGCGGTTTGATGAAAATTCCAGGAAAATTGTTGACATGGAGCAGACCGTGGAAACCATATTTCAAGATCCGATGGATGATTTTAGCGATAAGAAGGATCTTGTCGATGATCTTGTGAAGGAGGTGAAATTCCTCTCTTGTGAAAATGATTCCTTGAAGACAGAGGATGCAGGAATGAAAAATCAGTTAAAATATGTAGAATATGTGTTATAGACTATTGTGACTGAGCACTCCGGAAGATTTGTTGCCATGGAGAACACTACTACTAGATTTTTTCAGTCTCTTGTAGATGAATTCGAGAAGTATGACCTTGTTGAAGACTTTGAGGAAGAAGTGAAATCCCTTCCTCATACAAGAGTGAGCACAAATTTCATCCATCTAGTGGAAGAAAATACTCAGCTGACTAGTAAGGTTACCCATTTGCAGGCCTCCGTTGATGAGCTTCGTGAAGAAGCTTCTCTTCTTCAGGAAGAAAACAATCGCCTGTTTGAAAAATATCATGTATTGAAGGAATATTATGGTTCCATATTGTTCCAGCTTCCTAAGAAGGATGAGACTCTTTAGATCCTTCAGATTACTGAACAAAATGTTGAGATAACTATTCAGGAGAATATTCATGTTGTTTCTTCTTCCATTGTTGATAGTCCAGATATTTGTGAGAAGAATGTTGATATTATTGAGCATCCAAGCTCACCCATTTCTTTTCCACCCCTGCTTCTATTTGTAAGAAATATGTTGTCAATTTATGCTTTGAAATTGATAATTGTGTTGTTTCACCCAACTTTGAAAAACACACTACATGTATAGGATCCCGATTGCTCAACCAGATGGGATATACCGAAGGAGGACTTGGGAAGAATGGACATGGTATTGTTACTCCTATGATGCTTAATATGATGACACCAAGAATAGGTCTTGGATATGATGATGATGTCGCCTCCTTGGCTAAACTTACCCTTGCTACAAACAAGGATGTTTTTTTTGTTGTAGGTGGAGTTCAGACTGATTTTCCATCCGAGCACTCTACTGTTGAGATGGTTGTTCCTAACATGCCAAACTCTCAGCCTATTATTATTGATGACATTGTTGTTGATATACCAGGTTGTTCTACTCTTGAGAGTAAACTAAACCCTAAGCCTATATATCTTGATCATCCAATGCAACCTTCTATCCCTTATCGTCATCCTCGCCATACCAAGAGTGGAAATCATGCTTTCAAATATTTGCATAAGAGACGTGAAAGAAAAAACCGTGGACCCATTCCAACTACCAGGATTAACTGTGCTTGGATTGATGGGCACATTTTAACTGATGTTTGAAGAGTTCCTACCATTGTGTATCATCAATTGTATGGATGTACAACACTCCTCTTCATTAATGATGTTTTGCAGTGGTTGACCATAGGTTCGACCCGACTTGACAATCGATTGGAGTTTGACTGGGATTTGACCCAACTTGACAGTCCACTAGAAGTGTTTTTGACTGCATGTTTGCTGATTGAGTTTCAAATTTCTATTGTCCGTCGACTGGTCTGTTTCAATGAATATTTGTTGTTGATACTTTGATCCCTCAGTTGTGTTTAAGGGGGAAGTAATTTGAAGTTGATGATGTGTAAAACCAATTGTTGTACCTTTGTACTAGATGCAAAGACTGTTGAATTGATAGAAAGTGACTATATTGGTGCATTCTTGTCTAGTCGACTGATTGACTAACATATCTAGTCTTGTTGTCTAGTCGACTCACCGACTAGGACTATATTTGGACAACAGATTTTGCAACCAATTTTCATTGGATGACTACTCTTTGTCCTTGATCTGGGTTGATGGTGATCAAACTTCCTCCCGAGTGTTTTTGTACCATCATGTGATCAACTTTTGCAGTCATAACAAATTCAGGGGGAATGTCATGGAGTTTGTTTTCCTCCAAGATAAGTTTATGGGGGGGGGGGGNGGGGTGTTGGAACATGTGGTTCCTTTGTAACCTCACCTTTTTAGATTGTTTGGGTCGACCAAGTATTTGGGTCAACAACTGACTAAACCCTCGGTTGACCATACCCACTTATGGATTCTAGTTCCATGTTTTATGGACAAGTGAAACCACCTTCACCCGAGTTTGTTGAGTTTGGTCCATGAAAATACGTATTTATAGATGATCTTAGTGACCATTCTATCATCATATTGGACTATTAGACAATATCAAGAGATATGCTCTCGATCTTATTGAGAGAGATTCATGCTTTAGTGTTATGGTGTCTTTCAACACCACCACTTCTCTCAGATCCATTTTCCTCTACGTTCAATCCTTGTCCCAACAGGCAGCTTATCTCCGAAGAGAAAGATATGTTGGCTATGCTCATTCACCGAAAGAGATCACAAGAGGTTGAAATAATGGCCTTTTAACATAAATTAAGAACCCTAATGGTTCCAAACCCTAACTCTAAGAGGAAAAGTTCCAAAAGGTTTGTGGGCCCCGAGGTGGTTAGTTGATATACCAACTTCCAGTGGGTGTAGCATTTTCATACAATCTTTGTTTGGGGCACATAGTAGCTCATTGGAAATATTTAACTAAGAAGTATAATTTTTGGCAAAGCTAGGGAAGGCCATGGCCACCCCTGTCACTCGAATGTCCAAAAAACATCGCTTAGGGTTTCAAAATGGCCAAATAAGTTTAGGACCCAAAAATCATAACAAAAATGACCAACATGGAGAACATTGATCGACCAACATGGAGAACCATGACGAGTCAGTGGAAGAGGTGGGTGTCCACCAATGTCCACCTGGATCAACATCGGAGCTTCATTCTTCTATAAATTTGATTGTTGATGTGATAGTATCATTTAAACATTGGAAAACTAGATAATCTCAACCTATGAAAATCCAATGTTTAAACGATCTTGGAATTTCTTCCTTGGATTTTTTCTATGGATGGTGTGCAAAGAAAACAATTGAAGGATTTTCAAATAGATTCATAGGAAAATGTAAGATATCTGGATCAATAATTAGGAGAGCATTCAAGAATCAATCACCTGCTTCCCCAAGCCAAAGGGAGCTAGTCAAATGGAAGGTAGTGATAAAATCATTTTCTCTAATTGGTATTTCAATTAAAATCCTCTCTCTTTAGTCGCACCCAAGCCAATTAACAAGCATTTTTCTCCATCAATATGGTCAAGTATGCTAGAAAGCTTCATCAAAATAAACTTTGATGGATCCTCCAAAGGTAATCCTAAATCTATAGGGGTGAGAGGGATCTTAAGAAATGATTCTAGTAGTATTCTATTCATATTTGCTTCCCATATAAGAAAGAACACAAAGAATGCAATGTATATTTCTGGTCTAATGAATGTATTACAATTGGCACATATGCTTGGATTTAAAAATATTATAATGGAGGGAGACTTTTCTATCATCATTCAAGCTCTAAGGATAATTCAATGTCGAGGACATGCCAGCTTGGTTTCCAACAATTGGCACCTATCTACCAAATATCAACAAATTTCAAACCTAATTATCCTTATTCCTACCATTACTCCCTCCCACATTCATTAGAAGGCCAATGGCCTAGCATATCATTTATCCAATGGAGGAGTGAGGTTGCAGGAAGAAGACAATGAGCTACCTTGGAATGAAGGGATTATAGGTCAGCTGAGAAAATAATGATTAAAGCATTGGCACCTATCTACCAAATATCAACAAATTTCAAACCTAATTATTCTTATTCCTACCATTATTCCCTCCCACATTCATTAGAAGGCCAATGGCCTAGCATATCATTTATCCAATGGAGGAGTGAGGTTGCAGGAAGAAGACAATGAGCTACCTTGGAATGAAGGGATTATAGGTTAGCTGAGAAAATAATGATTAAAGCTTAACATCATAAACAATAATTAATCATACAAGTTGATAGATGGGAGTGTTATGAATCTCCAATAGGGTATCTTAGTGGATGATAACATGTGCCTCGGGAGTGACTCTAATAATGGTTGTGTGTGGTTAATGGATGTAGAGAAACATAGAGAGGGAAAATATGAGAGTGTTGATGTAAATTACAACACATCCGGAGAGCTGTTTGGACATTGATGGCCTGAAAATGATGAATACAACAAAAATTATGGCCCTAGACATATACTATTCTAGGTCTATCAGAATAATTTAGATATGTTCAGTGTTGTTTTCAACCTTAGACTATTTATGTTTCTTTTTTTTTTGGTAGTATACTATTGATATGTCTTATGTTATATATTCCACCACTATCACATTACGTACTTATGATATCTAATGATAGGTGTGAATATATGAAGCAAATAATTATGATATTTTATGACTCTATGTGGCCTAGTTTCATTATGGCAGACCACATAAATATATGGTTGTACTTATTTTTGTATGATATTAATATAAATACCTCCTAACTTAGAAAAAAACAATTGATATGATATTGTGTGTGTCTATATATTCATTTATAATAGAAAATGTTATAGTCAAATTGTACAAATTTTTAATATAAGAAGAATTAAGGATAATTGTAGCTGATTATAAAAAATGTAGAATTATATATCCATTTTCTTATAGGGTTTGTCTTTCCTATTTCAACCTCTATAGGCTTGGAAGTTGTATTGACTTACATATTTCTTAAGAAAATAATAGCATGGAAAAACATATAAAAAACTTGAAAAGAAAGTTACTAATTTATGTGCCATAGTGGGCTTTAACTTGCATGTTCTCTTGTAGTTAAATTCCAACATCATCCAGGTGATTATATTCCTCATATTTGGTAGTGATGTTGACCTCACTTGTGAGATTCACCAATTATAGGTTTTGATAGTGTAGTATGTCTTTATGATCCTCCAATTCGAAGCAAAGGCCATGGAGGGAGGGTTTCTTAGATGGGATTGAGCCAAGAGGAGGGGGAATGAAATTAATTCTATTTGCAGGATGAGAAGGGACACAATTTTTCAACCAATAGTTATAAATTTATCAACTACTCATTGAGATACAAGTGCTTCTTGCAATGAATCCCATGACTTCTTCAACGAATTTCTCTCATTCATGAATTTCTAGTATGTGATTTGTTGTGGCAATTGCACAAGTGCCCCTTGCACAATTTTTATTATGCATGTGTCACGCAATGTCATATTCAATTTATTCTACCGAATGGTCGAGTTCATTATACTACATTGTGTTTTTTTTGTTTCCCTTTCATATTGCTTCACTCCCCTCTTCACCTCACCGATATTGCACTTAATAAAGTGTTTTCTCCTACAGAGGCAAGGTGTCATTGTACCCCACTTCATTCCATTTTCCTAGAAGACTTAGCTCCTAGTAGATTACCCTACTCTTTCCATGACTCACACTTGGAGTTGTGTCCTAGAAGGGATACCTCAAGCCAAGTGTCAAATCCAATAAAATAAACCTTCACACCGACCACTCGCACTTGAAGGATATTTATTTTGGAGAAATTAAAGGAAAATATAAACCAAAGGCATATAATCTCATCCAAATAATAATTTCCAACCATATAAACCCTCATGAACACCACTTACACTTAGGGAAGGACCCACAATATGGACTAATCGAAATTAATTCATTCCGTGTCAAAATTCTATGCCAAATAAACCCAAATGTGTCCCTCCACAATACCATTGTGCCATTATTAATCACACATAGCCAAATAATTGAGAACAAAAAGAGGGGGTGATGTTGGTGTATTAACTTTCTATCTAGTTGGATTTGCATGGTATGAAATGATTTTGAAAGAGGGGGGTTCATTGTAATGTTTAGATGATTAATGGGAGAGATAAGGAGGTGATACCTCCATTTGATCTCATGTCTTATGATGGAAAAAAACGCTAGCCAATGAGTAAGAAAATAAGGGAGCTAGGTTCCATTTAAATCACAAACCCCCTATGGGAACCTAGATCCCTTATTTGGTTACTCAAAGCTATCTTTTTTTTCCATCATAGGACACGAAAAACCTTAATTATGTCAAATTCTTATACCTATCATAAAATTATTTGTGTAATCATAGATATTTTTAGATTCTTTGGAGGGCTCTTAAGATGTAGTAATATTAGAATTATTGTTGAGCCCCCCCCCCCATTGATTTTCATATCCCTTTGTCTTTTAAAGTTAAAATATCTTTGTATAGAGTTAATTATTTTGCACCATTGTTGATTTAGATGCCAATTCTCCACGCAAATTTAATTTACTTTTTTCCTCCATGGCCAAATATGACCACCACTGTCCCCCATCCCCTACACCTACCACCCCTTGATAGACATACATTAATCGATATTATTTACTCTATTTTATTTTTAACAAAAATGGTTATGTTTGTATTATAAAAGTTCTGCAATTGTATTGCACAACATGTAAGTACATATAATAAAATTGTTCAACAAAATTGTCATGAATGAGTCTAGAACTTGAATTTGACAATTTATGTCTACATGATTTTTTTCAAAAAGACACTCCTGAAACATACTATATGTATATACTCAGACAAAGAATCCTAGTAATAGGAAAAATTTAAAAAACATGCAACACTACTACATATGGCCCAATTATCCATGTACTTATTCTTGCTTCATTTCATTGTTTGTGAGTTCTGGTTTGTGAAGCTCTATCTCCACATCCTTAAGCTATTGTTGAAATGTTTCATCCTCTTTGTCCCCAAATGACCTAATAGATAGCTTGGTTATGGAAAATTTCATGGTTTTAATGTTAACCATAGTGGAAATTATTTTCTTTAGAGCAATGGAGTCAACTTGAAGCTCCACAATTTGTTTCTTTTGCTAGTGCAAAGTTTCCATCAACAAGGAAAATTCATGATCCCTGTAGGTTTTTTGAGTCTATATTTTATCAACAATAGAAGAAATTGAAACAACTAGTCTAAATTCCCTATTTGAATATCTATAGTCTCACATAATGGACATCGATCAACATTCCCATGGTCCATTATTATCTCCCAACCAAAACCCCGATACTATATAGACTTGTCACACAAAACTCTTAATCTAGAAGGACAATCACTAATTTATAACCCAATAGAGCCAGAGACAGAGTAATGATCCCCTACCAAGAACTAACATCACCACCAACATCGCACCAAAGAGGTCTCAAACCTGCATTCTATAAAATTCAAGGTTAATGAGCTAGAAGAACCTCCCTATCCACCATTCCAACTAGGTAAAATCCAAATCTGAGGTAGAATACCATCATCTTGAAAGACCCCTGACCCCCTAACTACCCTTTTAAGGGACATGGTGTCAAAATTTCACTTTTTCCTTAACCATCTCAAAGCCTCTTTTTGAGGGAACCATCATATTCTTCTCTTCAAGAGCTTTCCAACAACTATAACAATGCTCAATTTTGAGCTCTGGATCAAAAGTTATGACCTCCCAAAGTTTCTAGGATTTCTTCCATTAGTTCTACCTCATCACCACGTGGCATCCATGTGGCTCCTTGTCACTTGTGCCAACTAATGTGGCACTGACGTGGATGCTGATGTGGCACCTATAAATTGTCCCATCGATCCTTGGCCTATCAGTACTTCAAATCAATAGTTCGGAAATCACTCGAGGCCTTTCTCAATGGAACAACATGACATGAAGTTACATCTCCCACTCTAATGAATTCTCTTCGGTGGATCTCACCTTTGGATCCAACGACTCTTGGAGGTGGACAATCAATGAATTTGATTTCATCACTGTCTCAATTTAACAAACGGTTATTCTCTGCCTCATTTAGCAACGTGTTGATGGGATAGAATGATCTGTTCAAGTAGGTGAGAGAGAATTCCTGATGGCACATCCCAATTAGACCTACTCTTGTTTTGGATAATGTTTTCGACCATATTTTGTCCTGGTTACCAATCTAACTAATATTCTAACTAAATATGAATCTGAGAACCAAAGGTTCTCAGATGAATTAAAATTATAAAGAACTACATCTACATTCCTAATATGTACTTCTATTCTAGTATATTTTAACCTATCCTGATTAGGAGCAATATAAAATATAAGTGTAGTGAAATGTTTATATTACTTGTGCATAAATAATTCATATGAACAAGAAACATGAAAGTTTAACAATACAATAAGTTGGTAACAAATAATTGATTCACTAATTGATCACATTGTCGCTGCACTTAAAGTGAAAAATTATGATGACTGTAAACATAGGAAAGTTAGTTCATAAGTTGTTCATAAAACCAACATCCACACATTACAGAGCAAAACATGCATAAATAGAAAAATCTCATTTATACATATTAGCACCACAATCTTCAAAATGTCTATGGTTCCAATTAACTTGCAGTAAAAATATTGTTCAGCTACATACGAAAACCAAAATCCCCTTTTTATGGAAAAACCTCCTTTTTTATAACATGTAGTGATTGTTTACATCCTCATGATTCAATTACAAGCCCAGGGTTGTTTTCAAAATGAATATTCATATTCATAATCAAAAAATAAAGTTACAAAAGAAGAGGAATGAGACATATTGGACAGTTACAAAACTTCATCATCACGAACTTCTCTACCCCTCCACCTGGTCTTGATACTCTTCCTAGAGGGAATAATATTTCATTATTTCCTCAAGTTTTCCTGATTGCAACTTTTCAATGATTAATAATCCATTGAAAACTTTAGCGAACACTTATTGTTGTAACTCCTCTGTTGTGATTTTTGTAAAGTGTTGGATCATGTTGATGAGTCAGGCATGCATTAACAAGTGTTCTTCCAAAGATTCTCTTCCAACCTGTTTTAAACTTTGAATGCTTATTTGGATAATTTTATTGTGCTCTTCTACCTCAGTGATTCTTGTAGTGGCAAGTGTTGCTTCATCAATGGGGAACATTGGATGCATTCCAAATTCCTTCATGAGATCATTCGAGCTACTCCATAGCTCCAGGCAAGCATTATTTGCTTCTTTTTGGTCAACCTGCATATTCTTCAATAATGGTTTCCAAGTGTCGAATAAAACCTGATATATGATATTTTCTTTAATATAATACAATGGTAGTGTAGTAGGGGGTGATTAATGTGTTTCCTGCCAATTGAGAATTTTATCAAAGGCCTCATTTTCTTCTTGATATCTCCCTTGAATTTCTATTAACTTATCTTGCAACCTGAGTTGATCATCTCGATTAGCCTGTATATTACTGAGAAGATTGAGGAATTATTTCTAATTGGATACAATCTCATTTAAATTTAATTCTTGGGCCTTGATAACCTCTACAATGAGTTTTGATGTCTTGTTCTCCTCGAAAGATGTTTTTAGCTTTTTCCTTTCCAATTCCAACTCTCTATCATGAGTGTCCTATTGGGTCTGCAACCTTCTCTTGAACTCAACATTCTTCTCATCTCTTTGTGTTTGTAGAGATTTATTAAAAAAAATTGTGTTGAGAGTGTCAGTCACCCTCGTGGCTCTCTCGAACTCTAAAGTGAGCTCATATTTTACATTTTTCAATTTGATTTCCAAATCTGTGATCCTAGTATTGGTCATGCTTAAGGTGTTGGTCACTTCAAGAAAAAATGAGGTATTCAGCCTCGCGAAAGCATGGAGAGCATAGGCTTCTTGAGCATCATTCTCTTATGGGTTAGGCCCAACCTTTGTTAAGAACCAAATATCAATATAGCATAGAAAAACCTCAGAAAAAATACTCAA
>SNQJ01S0120412.1:3432-16892 GCA_010110895.2 Picea sitchensis | reverse complement strand
GATTTTAGCCTCTACGAGCTATCTGCATAGACTTTGCCGATATTCTTTGAGATAAAAGACGAATCCTCGGGTTGATAAATTAATGTTAAACTAAGGTTGTTTTTAGAAATCTTTAGAGCCAACATTTCCCACACTTATTGCAGGAGTGGATACTCAGGTTGGAGGATAACCACACAATGAATCGGATCCAACAGTTGGAGTGGACTCTAGTACAGATCGAGCAGTTACAACAGGTGAACAACAAATTCACCCGTGCATTAGATTTTTGGCTTGACAATATTGTGGCAGCCTTTACAACAGAGTTTGCAGTAGATACAATGAAGTCGTATAGCGCAATGGAGCAAGAGTTTATACGAGGACCTCGAGGAAGGTACATTATATTGTTGTATACTTCTATTATGATACTTCTATACAACAAAGGTGTAATGACAATGGAGTCAGAAAACTAAAATTCCCTCCGTGCATGGGGAAGGGGGTAAGCACTGACATAAAGAGGATAAATGGAAGGAAGAAAGGATAAGGGAAAGAAGGAGGAACCCTTGGATCCGATCATGATGGATGATGACTAGATCAAGTGGATCTTGGCGACAACTGGAAATACGCGTAGCGGAGTACCCTACCAATACAAGGTGAATACCAATAAGAGAGTCATAGCCATGAGGGAAGGCTTGTCAAGTGACAAGGAAGAGGTAGAGGATCTCTGGGCCGTGGATCATATTGAATAAATCCCGCACGCAACATATAAGAGGAAGATGAGAGGTCCAAGAACGGGAAGAGAAGGAAACAATCCTATCCATATTAATGTTAATGTGGAACCCATAAACCCATGTGTGACTAATACATCAAAGAGAACACCACCGTTTAGAAAACCAAAGTTCAGAAGCAACCAGAAATCAAGAAGTACATCTACACAAGGAACAACAACTAGAGGAGCCAGTTTAGGTAGCAATATTCAAGTATCTACACTAGGCGGAGGTAGTAGTTCAGCGTTCAGAATGGCAGGATATGATCCCACCATCAGGTTGCCATAATTTCGAGGAGAAGTAGCAGAAGACCCTGAGAAACACTTGTTCATTTGTGCAAATATCTGGGAAGACAAAAAGATCACTGATGAATATACCAAACTTGCACAGTTAACTATTACGCTAAGAGACTGCACACTAGACTGGTACATGAGTCTAGATGCAAACAGTGCACTTGGGATGATAAGGAAACTGATAGACATTAAGAAGTTACTGATAAATGAGTTCCAAAATCTGAGCTCAGAGGATCAATACACGAATGAGATGATAGAAATCCGACAGAAACTAGGAGAATCTGTTTGGGAAATTGACCAATGATTCAAGCATTTAAAAGGAAAGTTGAAGTATCTCATGACCGATATGCAACATAGGCACATGTTCATCAATTCACTACTGCCACACTTAAAATACCCATTGCGACAAAAAAAGTTCTATACGCAGGCAGAGGCTCTGTAAGCAACCCTGCAACTAGAAGAAAACTAGTATCAACAGACAGAGCCAGCTATCGAAGAACTGAAGGAGGATTTGAATAACTTAACGTTCCAGATAAACTAGAATAAGAGTAAGGATACACGAGAAGTCGTTTGGTGCACTACATGCAGGATGGAAGGAAACCACAAGAATGAATGTACGACATTCACGCAGTATATGGAAGTAGGAATGCCAAATCCATTACCAATAGGAGGATTATGGTGCGAAATATGCAAGAAACTGGGTCACAATCCTTATCACTGCATGATGATGTAGAAATACCAGACAGTCCCAAAGAGTTCGTATTGCAACTTTTGCAAGTCAGTAGGCCACGACGAAAAATATTGTAGAACTATGGAGTTGATGCAAGAAAGGACATCAGATGCATATAAAGTGCAGACAAAAATCATGACTGGGAAAACCACACCACAGTTTAACCAAGTTCCATCCCCATATAACATTGCGTAACAATAGTATAATACTGTGAAACAACCCTATAACACCACACAAACACAGTAAAACACAACACAACCTTAGTACAATAACGCGCAGTACAATTAGGCACCTCAGTGTAATGCACCGAGAGGAGATCGAGCAGGCTATAGAGGTGGAGGATGAGCGAGAGGAGGTTTCAGATGAGGTAGAGGACCAGTGGTATGTCACAATTGTCAACAACCAAGACATTATTCAAGATAATGTCTGATTCCAGCAACGACTTTTATGTATTGTTGCACATCAGATCATGACACAGAAGAATCTCCAACACTATTAGTAAAGATCCAGGAAAAGAGGAACCAGAAAAACCAGAATGTTTAGTGGATTTCAGTCGAAGCAAGGGATGAAGGATGAAACATCAATATAGTTACTTGTGGAGGAGCTAAAATAGGAAACAACACAGTCCAACAAGAGCTAGCAACAAATCAGTGGGTGAAGAAGAACACTGAACCAAGGAAACAGTTCGATGCGTAGAACAAGAAGGCAGTATTTAAGGAAGTCAGACAAGAATTTCAGAAGGAATACATGGCATCGAATTCAACCGTGCAACAAAGCAAGGAAGAACCGAAATACTAGATGCCTCCGGTACTGGATCATACCAACAAAATGAAATCCATGGGACAAGTAAGTACAATCAAAGGCTTTTTTCAATCATGTGTAAAAGTTGAGTGATCTATCATCTATCAAAATATTGCAAACATATTAGAAAAATGTAGTATAGATACGGAAGGAAAACTAGAACAMAAAATAGTCAATCACCTACATACCARRAGAAGAACAAGTAGGGAGTTCAGACTAAATGCAAACATCAGAKATTTCAACATGGGAGATATCATACTAGATCTAGGATATGAAGTTAATGTATTACCAAAGAAGACATGGAAATGCATGGGAGAGCCCACATTAGGATATTCACTTGTTCAACTGAAACTAGAAAACCAACATAGATCCCTACCAATTGGTAGACTAAAAGGAGTGACAATAGACCTAGATGGAGTGYGCACTAAAGCAGACTTYGAAGTCATTGAAATAGTGGACGACACAACACCATATCCAACGTTGCTTGGGTTGGATTGGKAGTTTGACAACCAKACCATAATCAAATTGAAGACAAGGAAAATGACATTTGAGTCAGGGGAATACAGGGTCATCGCACCATTAGACCCATCAGAAGGGGAAATGTTTGTAGAACCTACGTGCTTAGACTAAGAGGAAATCATCCAGTTGTACAGAATAACTATGCACGATGAATATTATGTAAAACCAACTACATATGGGATACTCAGTTGGTGGAGAATTAATTCATGTGCAACGGACTCAGACACTAGTTTAGAGAACTAGAAACAAAGGCTACATGAATTTTCCACGAGAAGATGTGCATGAATAGACCGCACAGTAAGATGGGTCGGCATAGAGATAAGGGAACCATCTAGTTTCCACAGAATAAACGATTTGGAAACATTCATGGCACAGTATGAAGATGAAGTCTTGGAGAATCATAGATTGTTATCACTTGATATATCACTCAAGGCCACACCTGCAAGATGGTGGGTCACACCCAAAGAGACAATCATAGATTGGTACCAATGTAAGCATTTACTATGCATAAGGTTCAACATAGAACAAAAAAACAACAAGCAACAAAGGTATGATGGACATGGGGCACTAGCGAAACACTTGGAGAAGTGTAGAACTCTGTGGAAATTGACACCTCTAGAGGAATGGCCTAATCATTTCATACACACTCTAGAGGGCATACCAGCGAACTGGTACATAGACCAAGAATTACGCAAGGGAACTGCGACTTGGATGACATTGCAACAGAATTTTAAAGTCACTTTTTCATATGAACATGAAAACCCCAACATAGATGAAACTCTTAAACAAATAAAAGTTGTGATATTCATCAAGGAACCGGAAGTTGAGATCATAACAGAAGATCAAAAATGGAACAAACAAACAGTTAAGGAGTTGTTGGCATGTTACCATGTGCAAGAGGAAGCACCAGATGAAGACGATCCACACGATATTCAGATTGAAGAAGCATAAGGATAAAGAGAAGTGGAAGGTCGATCAAGGTAAATAAAGTCAACATTGAGATAGTTGAGAATCCCAAAATGGCCAACATTGGAGATTATTGGGATGAGCAAATAGTGGAAAGAATAATAGAGTTATTACGTGAGTACAATGACTTGTTTCCTACAACATTTACATAGATGAAGGGTATAGCCTGAGAGCTAGGAGAATTGAAGGTACCACTCAGACCTGAAGTGATATTGATCAGACAATGAGCATATAGACTGAAGCTAGTATATAAGAATAAAGTCAAAGATGAGATCGAAAGGATGCTCTAAGTTAGAATCATAGAACCAGTGAAAGAATCATAATGGATAAGCCTAATGGTAGTGCAGGAAAAAAAACAAAGAGGAATAAGGATATGCATTGACTTGAGGAAGTTGAACGATGCATGCCTACATGACCCGTTCCCTACACCTTTCACAGATGAAGTGTTAGAGAACATAAGAAGACATGAAGCGTACTCATTTACTGATGGATTCTCAGGCTACCATCAAATTAAGATAGCACAGGTAGACATATACAAGACCACATTTGTGACATAATGGGGATCCTACCAGTACACAGTCATGACGTTTGGATAGAAGAATGCACCAACAATATTTTCCATTGTAGTCATCGCCATGTTTAAAGAATTCATCCATCAATTCCTAGAGGTATACCTGGATGATTGGACAGTCTATAGTTTGTTGAAAGACCATGTAGAAGTCTTATGACTGATGTTACAAAGATTTAGGCAGTGCCAGATATCATTGAACATAAAGAAATTCATATTAGGAACAACGTTTGGGATATTATTGGGCCAGATAGTATGAAAACAAGGTTTACTAGTAGATCCTGCAAATATTGCAGTAATTGTTAACTTACTACCACCAAAAATAGTCTGTCAACTAAGAGTGACATTGGGACACACAGGATACTACAAGAAATTTATCAAAGGGTACACGCAGATTACTACACCAATGGAAAAGATGTTAAGAAAGGATACAAAGTTTCATTGGAATAACGAGTGTCAACACGGTCTAGATACCATTAAGGAAAAGATGGTCATCACACCAATTTTAGTATTTCTAGACTTGCAGGAGACATTCCATGTGCATGCAAATGCATCAGCCATATCACTTGGAGCTATCTTGGCCCATCCAGGAGAGGGAGACTTGGATCACTCAATAGCATTTGTGAGAACAAATTTATCGGAATCATAACATAACTATAACACTACAGAAAGGGAAGACCTAGCTATGGTCTATGCACTGCAGAAGTTCAGACATTATTTATTGGGAAAACACTTTAAGATGTTCACATATTACTTAGCCCTAAAATGCCTAGTCAACAAGCCAGTGTTGGGGGGGGGGATAATCTATTGATGGTTACTTCTATTTCAAGAATTTGACTTTGAAGTAATAGTCAAGCCAGTAAAATTGAATGCAGGACTTGACCACCTATCAAGAGTCACAAATGTAGAAGAACCTATGAATTTAGAAGACAACTTCTTGGATGCACAATTATTACCAGTCTAGATCATTGATGAATACTTTGCAGATATCATTCAGTACTTGAGCATAAGTACTGCACCGCAAGAATATAACACCGCACAGAAGAAAAACTTGGTAGTCTGGGCTGCAGACTATCAATTGATTGTAGGACACTTATAAAAAATGAGTGTAGATAGCATCGTGTGCAGATATGTGTTAGAAAACAAAAGACCAAGAGTCTTAACAAAATCTCATGAGGAAATAGTAGGAGGACAATACGCAGGAAAAGATACCACGCAAAAGGTACTACATGCAGGACTATGGTGGCCGACGATTCACAGAGACTCAAAGGAGTACTGTCAAATATGTGATGTCTGTCAAAGGGTATGCAAACCCAACAAAAGGGAGGAGATTCCATTACGACCACAAATAACCTTGTAGGCATTCGATTAGTGGGAAATAGAATTTGTGGGACCAATCAACCCACCAACAAAAAGAATAGGATCTAGGTACATTATCACTGTGACATAGTACCTAAGAAGATGGGCAGAAGCTGCACCAGTGAAGAATTGCAACGCAGAAACAAAAATACACTTTCTATTTGAACAAGTAATCACTATATTTGGATTCCCAAGAGTTTTGATGAGAGGCCAAGGAACACACTTCATAAACAACACCATCAACGCTATGACTGAAGATTTTTAAGTCCATCATCAGAAGAGCACACCATATCACCCACATGAAAATGGCATAGTGGAAGCATTTAACAAAATCTTGGAGAATTCACTGAAAAAGATATTTAATGTCAACAGGGATGACTGGGACCTCAAAGTACCATCAGTATTATGGGCCTATAGGACTACGTGCAAAAATTTGACAGGGCACACACAATTTAAACTAGTCTGTGGCCAAGAGGCAGTGGTGCCATTAGAATTTTTAATACCAAGATTGCGTGTAGAAACAATCACACATATGACATAACGAGTCACAGTACATGAGCGACTAAATCCGTTAATGACCATGGAGGAAGACCGAATCTTAACAGGGTTCCACCAACAATTTCTGAAAGCAAGGGACAAAGTTTGGCATGATAGACACATCAAGAAGAAAACCTTCAAGGATGGATATCTAGAACTGATGTATGACAACAAATCATTTCAACACCCAGGAAAGCTCAAAATGCGTTGGTTAGAACCATACGAAGTAAAAACTATTATAGATAGAGGAGCAGTACAATTGAAAGACTTATCAGGCATAGAACTCAGAGGGATGATCAATGGGAGCCGACTGAAGCTATACAAGGATAGTCGACCACCCATCGCGCAGCAAAAAAAAAAAATAGTATATCAAAAAGAACCAAAAGAGACATAGTGCGCTGGAAGAAGAAAGACCATGCATGATTAGGGACACAAGATTGACGAGGATAAGGCTAACACCCAGGTCAAAAGGGAAACAAGAGGGAAACATAAAGACGACAAAAGCAATATGAAACAATGAAGTTATGTGGAATTTAATGATGAAAAGGACCGATGGGACATTGCATTAATCACACCAATTGGAGACAGAGAGGGAGAGTAATGGCAAGTATGAAGGGATCGAAGGTTCATTGAACTCGTCATAAAGTTAGTATCTTCAACAAGTTTCATACAATGCCCATACAAAGAATGGACACCAGAGAAAACAGTCTATTATGACACTCGAGAAGAAATAGGGAGCTAGAGCACATACAGAGCATAGAGAGGGGGTCATAGAGCTCACAAATACCATTAAAACTCAACAAACCTTTGAAATTCACCACCTTGGAACCTATGAAGCAAGAAGAAGCAATCCAGAGTGCCAGACAACCCAAATATAGAACCAGGTCACAGGTACAATTGGAAGAATGCGAAAAACAACCACTGGAGATCATCAATGTCGACGAAATCCCATCCCCAAACAAAAAACCAATAAACCCGACACTTGTAGTGGAAGAAACCCAACAACTAGCACTGGAGGGCATGAATATAGATAAATTGATAGAGGTACAGGAGCAGTAGAACCAGGATGCAAAAAACCTAAAGGAGGCACAACCAGAGAACACCGAAACAACGCCGAGAGTCAATGGAACAACGACAAATTAGGAAGCAATAATCGACCTAGATGAGTCTCAAACCACCATGTCAGACCACCCATTGGAAGGAACAATAGAGGATGTCACAGGTTGGCCAGAATGGTATTCCGAAGCACAAGCGGTAGCCACTGGCACCTCGAGCCAACCACCACTGAAGAAAGAGAAGAAGCAGGTACTTTGGTCACCTCACAAGCAACCTATCGCAACCCTCATTCTACCATGGATACTAGATGGGGTATGAGTGGAATCAGGCTTGCTTGGGAATATTGACAAGCTAAAATACTCAGACCACGATGTAGGAGACACAAACAAGTTTCCAGAATTTGCAAAGAGAGTATACCTAGAGACTATGGGCACAAATCCGGCTGGGGAACCGATTGATCAACCACTCCAATGGGAAACATGATTGGAGAAAAAAAGGATTTTAGGTCTCCTAGACCTACCACACTTTGTTAGAGGTCAGTACACAAGAGGGTGCATCAAACAGTTGTTAGCAGTCACACATGCCAGGGACATATGCTTGGACAAGCTCGTCTCGATAAACATAGAGCTTATTGCGAACATAACAGGGTTTCCATCTCGGGGCATGGATCCCACTCATTTTCTTGACGACAAATCCAAGGAGAAAGAACTAGAATAAGAGATGAAGAATACATATGGTACTGACAGGGGTACACAGGGAATCATTATCAAGAGGATTAACGATGTTGCAACACAAATGGGTGCAAAAATTATAGTCTGTAAGCTTCTAAGAAAATGTCGCAAGTAGGAAGTTCCGACTGGGGTTGTCGCAGTTGTAGCTCAGTGCACCGAGGGCACCACAGTGAGATGGACACCGTATCTCTTGAACTTGTTCTTGGATGACTGCAAGGATGCGCAAGATCTAGGAACAAAGTTTCACTATTCATGGCTAATCATGTTAATAGCCTTTATGGGATGGAGGGAACCAAGATATGTAACTTTCGTTACCAGACCCAAACCTAATCAGGGAGAGAGATATGTATTGTTGAAAGCCACGTCAGATGCTAGGAACAAAAGGATGAATAGGTCCATATTTGAAGGATACCTACTTGACCTGCAGGAAGCCATCTCCAACATGTGGAGGATCACACCACAGGATGTCGTGCACTACGAGGACATCACCAACTTCAAGGCCGCACTACATACGATGTGGATACAAGCGTAGAAGGATCCTAATAAGAAGTGGCTACAAATGCGCTACTGTATCATAGAGGGAGAAATTGACATGGTTGTCAAAGACTGGGAATATGAATGGAAGATTCTAGTCCTCAACCAAGACGTGCCGAAAATGACAATAGAAGAGGAGGCAGGGTAGGAGGAAACACAGCCTCAGGAAGTTTAAGTGCCCAAGAAACAAAGGATGGGCTAGACAAAAACAACACAGACAAACGAAGGGGTAGCTAAGACAGGGACCGAGAAGGGGAAAAACAAAACTACGCAACCGGCTCAAGTGCAACATAAATAGGTCAAGGCAACATAGGGGACCACACCAAGTCCCAACTCATAGGATCCAGGTGGGAATAAGAGACCAACCACGCAGATAGATAGAGTGCGCAAGAAGATGAAGGCACAAAGAACACCTCCATACTATACGATCATGGAGGATGATGGAAAAATGATAGCGTGAATGGTCCAGGATTGTCTATCCGAGGATTTTGACAATGTTGTGCACCACAGGGACAAGATTCAAGAGGAGCTGGAAGACATGCGACAATTCCTCAAGAAAATTGGGGAAGTGAAGACAACAGGAAGCAACATGGGAATAGGGCCATCAACACCACAAATAGAGGAAATATTGGAAGAAGGAGAGTGGGACACAGTTCATACAATAGCACAGTCGAGCGCAACATTCCACATCACACCCAGTATGTTGCGCATGGACCAGATTATGGGGCAGACACCCCTGAAGGACTTAAGCCAAATCGAATTGGTATTGTCGCAGATACCATCCAAGGCTCTACACAAATTGTAGGTAAGTGTTACCCATGAGGTACATTCTCGTGCACGCACAGACTTAGACGAATTGCAACAGGAAACAGAGAAGCGGGATGCACTGGAAATATTATGAGAGTAGGCTAAGTTCAATACCCAAGAGGACAGGGAGAACAATAATGTATTGGATCAAAAAGTTGCAGGAACATATGAGAAGATTCCAAAGACCACACAGACGAATGAAATCACAACAACAAAAAAGATTGATCAGATTGCGTAGGCAATCGATCAATATCAGAAGGAGATCGGGAATATATGTGAGAAGCTCACACCCACTACTCCACCAATAGTGAAGGAGAAAAAGAAGCAAGAAGTAGTAGAACAACTAAAGAAGATAGAGCGATAGGTTAGAACAACAACTGACTTGCTCGAGAATGTAGCACAACTTTGGACAAAGACAGAGGAGAATCAGAAAGTCCAGAAGTGGGACAAGGAATAAAAAAGGATAAGCGCAACTATCCAGGACCTTAAGCAGAGGAAGAAGACAATTTCCATCACAGAGCGCAGGACATGAAGAAACTGTAGGTAGAACTCACCATTGGGAAAACACGGAAGAAGGAGCGTCAGGCTCAAATGGAATCATTTTAAGAACGGGTCGTAGAAGTCCTAGCATAGGTAGAGGAAGACAAGACACATATAAAATAGACCCGAGCAGAGTGCGTGGAATTGATCAGTGAGGAAATTGCAGTCCATATAGTGGACACACTCAAGGAGAAGACTGCGCAGGCGCAAACATAGGCAACAAAGCTCAAAGAGAAGTTCCAGGTGGTCACTAGGGAGATCAAAGATTTGTGTTAGGTGGCTTGGGATGAGCCACATGTTAGTGTTGGGGTCCTGTTGGAGGTTGGCCAAAGAGGAAAGAAAGATGATTTTTTGGAAAGAAATCATGCACAAGGAAAAAGACAATTGGAAGGAAGAACAACACGTGCGCATGCAGGGAAGACCTAATGACATTAGGATTAGGGTTTTGGTAATGTATTGTAAAGGTTGAAGAGCCAAAAATGTATAAATATAAATACTTAGGTATCAGAAGGGGTTCAAATTTTCTAGAGATAAGTTGTTATTATAGAGAGAGTTGTAGCGAACCAATATGTAATATTTTGTTGTATGACCTATTTTGGGTAAGATATTGAGATAGAGAGGACGAAGGAGGGAAGATATTGAGGGTTAGATCATAGGCTTAGGATCCTGTTGTGATCTATTTTTCCTCATATAGATCTTACCCAACTGAGAATAATTGTAACGCGCACGACGTTGTAGATGTGGAAATACTATAATAAAAGAGGCAAGAGCCAGATCTTTGTGGACGTAGCCTAGGAGGGGGTGAACCATGGTAACACCTATGTTATGTGATTGAATGCATGCATTCCTTTATTGTCTTTCAGTAGCTATTGTTATGCTTAATGAATGATTTTCTATATTTCCTTATTATTCCCAAACGACAGTATATCATGGTTACAAGTTATAATAGTGGTTCAATATACAGTTCTCATATCTCACACTAAATCCTAGGTTGTAAACATATGAGTATTACAACCACCCATTAAATCTATCTTGGGTGAGACTGTAGTGCACTCTGTGCACTGTGTTTCCTTCTGGTTTACCAGGAGGGTTGAATGTTTTAGAGGCTTTGTTGGAAACCCGAACAGACATGAACCCTGAGTCAATAAACTCTGACAGAATAGAAGAAGTAAACCAAAAAATGTTATTAGTCTGGAGTGACCTGGCACACTGACATCACCCAGGGTGAAGTAGAACCACGTTCGATGTGTCATGTGTCACCTTAATTCATGATTTTTGTAGACCCTATGTTCCCATTAGAATGTGACATGTGTCACCCACTAATGGGGCCACGTGTTGTATCTGCCTTTCCATATGTCACCCCCCTTGAGCATATTATCTTGGCCTATTAGTGGGTGGAGTACTCGGGACCCACCTATCCTTACCTCTGCATTTAATATGCCATCACGTGTAAGGGTGGACCCTTCGGGAGTCCGAGACTTCAGAACTCCAGAGGTTTGGGGTGTAGTATCGTAGATAAGCCAAAAGGGCCGAAGCCACATGGAAAGATTTCAGGGTCCTTCGAGAGTTTGGGATTTTGGGACTCTAGAGGATATGCACATAGAAATAAAAAGGGGCATTCAACATCAAATGCTAAATTTCCCTTAAGATTATGTGTTAAACGAGGATGAAGTTCCACCATTGGATTTGACAGTGTATGTACATCCACCATAGATGCAGGAATGTCGGGAAATCTCTAGGACTTCAGGGAACTTGGGATAGTATGAATAAGATGGACCTATGTGGGTTTTGTTGATATTATGGTAGTTGCAAGAGGTATTAAACTCCACATGTAACCCTGACAAGAATATAATATTTTGGGAAGCAAGAAGAAACCCTAAAGCATTGGACATAACCCTAGAAGACAAGTCAGCTAAAGGAAGTATTTAATATTGAATTTTTATCCTCCAGAATGAGAATTCGACCCAAACAACTAAGGAGGAGAAGTATAAATATAGGACACTAGAGCTCATTTGACATATACAACTCGCAACTGTAGAAATTTAAGAGTGCATACTGCAAAATTTTAGTAAGTGCTTAAGTCTAGAGAGTAGTTGTAGCTACAACTACTACAACTTGTATTTTAGATTTAGGCTTCGACTTTATCTTGGTTATGGTTTGGAATTTCTTCCTTGTTTGATAGCTGTAAAGAGAGGTACACTACATTTATTGGCTATTAGGCCTAGGGTTTTCTTCCAGAATTATTCTATGTCAAGGTTAAAGTGCTCGGGGGTGGATTTAGCCTATGGTTGGGTGAAAATATTGTTTTATTGTCTATGGTGAAATGATCACACCTATTATTTCTAACAGGTTATGGGCCCACACTATCTTCAGACAGTCTAACCATTGGAAGATAGATTGGAAGGATTTTCTCAGTTATAGTTGTAGTTGCAGTCAAAGTTTTGTTGCAGCAACGAAACCCTAACCCTCTTGTTAAGACACCTTAAGTGAAGACATTGACCTAATTTTTGGATAGCCTAGTGCACCCTAACCTAGTGCACCTCCTGGTACTCTTAGCAAGCTAAGATGTCAAGTTTGCGTTTTTGCTCAAAGTCAAAGGTTGACCAAGTCAATGCAGTCATGACCTACTCTATGAAGTCAGAAAAAAAGTTAGAAGGGGAATATAACTTTAGAGCATGGAAGACAAGTATTGATCTCATCCTTTCCAAGAATAAAGTGTTGGATATTGTGAAAGGAAAAATTGTGGAACCACAGTTTGAAGAAGGAAAAGAGAAGGAACCTTAGAATGTTGCAGTTATGGAGAAGCTCAAAGACAATTCCATCAATGCCATGAGTATCATAGTGGACTCTGTAAAATACCACTTGATACCCTACATCTCTCATCTTGACTCATCTAAGAAGATGTATGATTCCCTAACTAACCTCTTCTCAGTCAGAAACATTGGACAAGTAATGAGTCTGAAGAATGAGCTCCGTGACATGAAAATGAACGATGATGACAACATAAAATCATACCTTGTGAGAATCTCATAGTTAAGAGATCAACTACAAGTTATTGAAGAAATCATTTCAGAGAAGGAACTAGTAAATATAATACTCAATGGTCTTCCCAAGACATGGGATGCATTTTCCGCAAGCATGAACACAAGAAAGGAGTATCCCACATTTGAATAACTTTGAAATTGTTGTGCACAAGAATAATCAAGGATTAACGGAAAAGAGAAATCCCAAAATAAATACGATGATCAAACTTTCACAACAAAGTTCAAGAATTTT
>SNQJ01S0120410.1:0-13990 GCA_010110895.2 Picea sitchensis | reverse complement strand
ATAAGGTTAAAATTAGAGTTACCCAAATTTGACGGAGATGAGAAGTAGAGCATGGCTTGGATCAACAAAGCCGAAGAATATTTTGAAATACATATCATCCATTTCGATGAGCAAAAACTAAAGTATGCTTCTATGCAGCGTGAAGGCCATGCATATAATTGGTACATGTGGTGGAAGTTTGCAACCAAGGTGAGCCACTATAGTTGGGCCAGGTTCAAAGATGACTTTTTTAAGAAGTTTCAAGGTTTGACAGAGAAGGACTTCTTTCCAAAAGTCACTAGAATAAAGCAAAAACGTGATGTAGATAAGTACACTCATGAATGAGAAGCATTAACAACGCGCATACTTGAATTATCGGAAGATCAATTACTTCAGACTTATGTTCATGGCTTAAAACCTTACATAAAAGAGGAAGTACAAATGCATAATATCACAACCATGGAGAAGGCTCGACAAGGCAAAAATCGCCGAAAATAAGTTAAAAAGGTCATCTCAAAAAAACTTTGACCAAGTTTATTCAAGGCAGAAACCACCCCAAAGTACAGATTTTGGAAATTCAAGATATCCTTCATTGCATTTCAAAGAAGAGAAAAATTACATTTTGGAAGCCCAATGACGAAGGGAGGGACAATGCAAATATTGTGGAGACAAGTGGTCACCAGGTCACAAACGCAACAATTAGAAGTCATACAAATATGAAGATGAAAGAAGAGACAATCGAGACACTTCTATAGCTTAGCGTCGATGATGAAGAAAAAATGAAGGACAATAATTGTCGTAAATGTGGTAAAAATTGGTTTTCGGGCCATAGATGTGCATCTAAACACCTATATCATTGCAAAATCATTAACAGAAAGGAAGTAGAGGTTCCTGCCGAGGAAGACATGTCAGATTCTGATGAAGATGAATCACCAAAGGTGTCATTAGAATTGTTACCCCCCCTCTCACCTAGGGATAACTAGAGTAGATCATGTCTCATGGCACGCAATGAAGATGATGATGATGATGATGATGATGATGAATTAGAGGTGTTCTCCACAAAATGGCGACCCACGAGATGCCTCTCCCTCATTGTTTCTCAACTCATTCACTTGATCGACATGGTTTATTTGATGATGGTGGTCCAACACATGAGGTACACTACTCATTGTTTCATATAAAGTCTCACATTTAATGCATTAGGCAGTGAGGTGAGGATCATAGGTTGAAATCGGATAATGAATGCGTGAGCTTGGTATACTTTGCCTTGTTCCTGTAGGTATCATTTTGTATTCCTAGTCGAGTGTTGTCCCTCTTAGAATAAGTGCAGGTGGCTTTGATAGAGTGTAACATACGCTCCACTTCGCCATAACACTTTTCATCCACAGGGCCTTACTTATTAACTACTAATGTGGATAATGTTTATTATATACAAAAGGCGTGTGGTTCATTCTTTTATGAGAAGAAGGGATAGAATTTTGAGGTTGATGTAGCTACTAGAAAAAAATGAATAAAAAAGCATGACCATGAAAAGAAGAAATAGTAAGGATGATGAATGACCAGAGTCAAAATCCAAAGAATTATCTTGAGCTCTACTCCCTCGCTATGAAGCGTCACCTCTTGTCCTATGCATTGAATGCATATCAATTAAAAGGACTTAGTCCCGACAAGAAAAATAATGAATGCTTGGAAACACAGAAAGGGTATCACTTAAAAGCAATAAAAAGAATATCAAAAAGGCAAGAAAGGGGTTTGAAAATACACATTGTTGAGAAAGAATTATCTCAAGTATAGCGTTCCCCTCTAAAGCTCATGGAGATGGACCGAGAACGGTACCTTGCATGTCAATGACTTCGTAATCATGAAGTAAATGTTAAATTTATTAAAAAGTAGCAAGGACAAGTGTTTCTCATCACTTAGACACCTAGGGGTGAGAAAGTGTCCAATGTGGTCCCTAATGAATTAATTTCATGTGATGTGAAAAAATGTGATGATTCTGCGGCGATAAATTGAGACATCCTCCCAGATACGTTCTCCTCTGAGACGAGTTGAGTCGACATGAGAGGGAGACCATTGTTGGGCATACCCATGTGATGGGGCATCGTTCTCCTTTATTGTGAGAGTTGGGTCGTCCCCCAGTGGTTGGGGCATGGTTCTCCTCTTAAGAGTTGGGTAGATCCCCGGTGGTTTAAGGTGTGCCCATGTGATAGGTGTATAGTTCTCCCTCTGTGTGAGAGTTGAGGCGATGTGGTACTCGAGATGATTTTGTTGAGTATAGCGTCCTTGTGGTTGAGCATAGGTGGACCTTTATGTCTAATTGGTTGAGCACTAGAGGATGTGTGCGAGATCCTTGCTATATTGTCTGAGTGGAATTTTGTAACCCTAATTGTATGTTGTAAAGGTGCAGTCATTTCATGTAAAAGATAATTAATATTGGTATTAATTATATTTATTATATTATTAAATTGTCTGAATTCGGCCCTATTGTGCCAATAGACACATCATTTGATGTGATAAGTTTTGTATAAATAAAGGTGATCCCCATTAAGGATTACACACTTATCATTGTCTCATGATTTGAGAAGTTGAGGTCTGAAATTATAAGAACTGTCTGCACATTATTGCTGGGTTTGGTGGTGGATGGGGGATCTTCTTGAGAATATATATATAAAGGATTGTTTGCGTTTCTTTGCCAATGTAGAAGGGTTTTCTCCGGATATTTCTTGTGTTCTTGTGCAATGGCTCTTCAAGAACACTGATCTGGTACCATGTTGAATTTTATCTATTCTAGGATGAAGCATGAGGTTTATTTCAAGTAAAAGATAAAATTGAAATTAACCTCATGCTTGAGCCAAAAACTTAATAAGCATTGACTTTATGAAAACTAATGAAGTGGGTGACCCCTAAAGAGTCATTTAATCCTGCTTGTTGATCGATTTAATCTCCCACTTAGTTAAGATCAAATGACTCTTCAACTCCACCATTGAGTGGAAAAACTTAGGGATTGGCCCCTCATTTGGCATTTTTCATGAATTTTGGAGTGAATGAGAGAGAGTCGAGCAGAGAAAAGAGGAGAGTTTTTGCTGTTGTTGCATGCATCCTAGGGATGAGAGATAGCATGCAAATTGAGGCAGAGAGTACAACAATTTAAGAGGGTCGTATAGTATGGAATTTCAAAGGTTGTACTTTTGTTTGTATGGACAAAAATCGAGGGGTCTAAAAGTGGATTTTCTAGGGGTTTTGGCATGCATTCCAAGGCCACCATAACTCAATTTTGCATAGAAAACAAGGATAGTGTTGGGCATGAAATTATGAGGATATTTCCATACAACTACAGGCACTGAAAATGATGGTCGTACAGTTTAGAATTTAAGACACGTTTTCAAGGAGATTCATCATTGTTTTCAAGGAAAATGCTTGGAACAAGCTTGAGATAAGTTTCTGTAATTTACCTGGCGATATATGTCGTTTATAAAAGAAATTTTCTCTGAACTCTGAATAATAAAAGCCTCCCCTCTCTCACTAGTTTTCCCCTTACGGGTTATTCGAGTTAAGTTTGACCACAAAATCCTAAATGTTATTATTTTCTTGGTGTGTTTTATTTCTGGTTGTACTATAAGCGGACTTACTGTTAGATTATCCAAAATACAAATATCATAGTTCAAAAGTTTGGATAAAATAATTATTAATTTAAATTAATAAATTAATAATCTAGAATATTGATTAATAAATGGAACATTTAGTAATAGAATATTGTTGTGAAAGAAATGAATCTAGAAGTTAATAGGTATCTTAGGCTCTAAATTAGGGGTATAGTTAGAATATTGTTAAAATAGCATTTATTGTAAATGGACACTTGTTTATTTAATAAGAGTGATCCATAACTAGATTTTGTTAAGGACATTTAAGCTTATATATAGCTCATTGCAAGGGGAGTGTTGGAGTGTTAGGTGGTAATGTAAGCTCTTGCAAATTCTCATAATTTCCTTTTCCTATTTAATAGAAAGTGTTATTAGGGACACTTACGCTGTGTGTGGTATCGAGCTCAGTGTCACGGTGCTTGGGGAAGAGGGAGAGATTAGGCTGATGTGAGAAAAGGAGATTCGAGGTCTGAGGCCGAGAAAGCGTCTTACCTCCATCAGTTAAATTGGTGGAGTTAATTGTTCATTTTAAAAGGGGAAAGAATTTTTTTTTAAGGCTAGGCAAGGGCCATGCGGGGAGCAATATTGTTGTTTTTTGTTAAAATCCTTTTGCGAAATGTCAAAACAGATTAATCCATTACAACATACATACTACGGCACAATAGACTGTTTCGATGAAAGATTAGTGAGAAAAAAAAAAAACGATACTTAGCTGAAATTTTCTTGAAAAATCGTAGCGTGTATGTTGTTTTGATTTTGTGTAAAATTAGCTTGACAAGAGAAGGGTTGACCAACTGCCAAAATTTGGCGAAGTGGGATGTGAATATTAACTTCAGGAAGGATTCAGTAATTTTTAACAAAGGCCCGAGAGATGAGAAAAAAAAAGAGATACGCCAACAACATTTGAGAACTCTTCACTGTTATATTAACCATTTTTGCTGGATACAACGTTAGCTATGAGGAAACAAGAATGTAGAAAAATCGAGGTATTGGCTGATTTCTATATTGAGCGGTATGTTCTTTGGGATTATATATAGCTTTTGTGCGATACTAGTCGTTCAAACTACCAATACCAGTCCAGCGGTCATGCCTTTCTTTGCCAGCCAAATTCTTGGGGCACTCAACAACCATATTTTTTTTTGCATTTATATTTGACCACATTCTTAAAGACAGTGAACAACTATGTCGAGAAAGCTCAAATATAGTTTCCAGTTGATCTAAGCTCATAGAACTATAGCACGAAAAATAGATACATATCCATGGTGAAGGACGTAACTGGTGTTTCCGAGCAGAGAGAGCAGAGGCGAGCCTGCGACTGCGATAGCATGGGATTGCCATCATGATTAAAAATATGAAATTTTTTATTAGTTTGATCTTTATGCAATTGATTTTTTGGGGTAACAAAATTTTGTAACTCAAAGTAATTATACTTTGAGGGGGTAGTACCAAAATTTGCAAAGAGCATTGTAAAAGGGTAAAATTTTGAAAGTTACCTGGAATTTGACTAGAGCCAAGTGCAAAGCTTAGTCATTTTTCTCCTACTTCAACGACTTTACGAGGGTCAAGGCCAAGCCCGATAGATCATTTTTTTGTGATGCGTGTGGTGTGTTTTAGCATCTTGATATTTTACTTGATTCTTTTTGGTGCGAAGATTCAACACTACAATGTAGAAGTTAATTAATTTGTTCTCTGACTCCGATAAACTTTAAGGCACAAAATCATACAAGACATGGAAATGTCTCATTGAAAGCACTCTCATTTATAATGAACTTTGGCGTGATATATGTAATGAAGATACTAAGCCAAATAAACCTACAGATGTAGCCACACTAGCAAAATGGGAAATTAAAAATGCCAAAGCATTAGCACTCATCAAATCTTGAGTTAATGATGAGATGTATGTCCACATTGAAAATACTATTGATGCATGGTCTGCTTTGAAATTTTTAAGGATTTATTTGATACTCAACTTGAATCAAAGAAAGTTGATCTTCAATTAAAGTTGCTCCAACATAAATTGACTGAAGGAGGTGATGTACATGGATATATTTCTAGACTTAAGAACATTAAGCATGAAATAATAAATGTTGGTTTTCAAGCAGTAGATGATAGGTTCATGACCACAATTTTAATTGTTGGATTGCCTTCTTCCTATACACACTTTTGGAAACTTTACAAGTAGCGACTAGGAAGCAAGCTTACGTTTGATGAGTTAAGTGAAATGTTATCTCAACATGATAAAACTTTTGGAAAGAAAAGCAAGTTGGGGAAGATGTTTTTCTCACAGAGGCCAACACAAGTAAATCCTCAACTGAAATTTCTAGAAGTAGAGGAAGAGGACATTTCAATCAAAATCAAGCAACACATAGTTTACAAGATTAGGTAGTGAAAACCAAGTAGAAACAATTTTGGGGCAGGAGCAATTTTCAAGGCGGGAAGCTTGATCAAAGCGGAGGCTATTTTCAAGGCTGAGAAGCTTGATGTGAGGAGGCTATTTCAAAGCCCGAGAGAATTTTTCAAGGCAAAGGAAGCAGTCAAGGAAGAGGGTATTTTAAAGGCAGAGGACAAACTCAAAAGAGAGGTCAAAATAGAGGCAGAGGACAGAATCCAGGTGGAGGAAGAGATTTAAGTCAAATTGTTTGTAGAAGATGTAACAAGTTGGGTCATTATGCAAATATTGTCGAACTTCCATTGATAAAATTTCCAAGTTTCATCAAAACACAACACGGTTTGCAAATGATCGAGATGGTGATGGTTCAAAGTATGTTTTTACCTCATCTTCAACATTATAGATTTCCACCTATCTTCAAGTGATTATGAAGATACTTGGATTTTAGATTCAGAAGCATCTCAACACATGACTGCAATGAGATGTGACTGCTTTTGGACTTTTCAAGAATGCCATCCGAATTCCGTCTTTCTTGCAGATTGTTGCCGTCCTAATGCACACTTTATGCTTTGATGAGTTAAGTCCTTCTCACTTAGTGTGTCCTCGGATACACAATGTCTAGGTTCTAAGTCCACCTTGTCACCTTGACTAGAACCTCTTAGAAGCTGGAAGCTTACTCTAAGGGAAGCCAAGGGGTTGTCGTTTACTAAATGAATTTTTAGAGAGTTATCTAGGAGTTGGATTTCAATTGATTAAAAGGCTAAGGGGGAAAACTAGCCTATGATGACAGAAAACAACAATGCGGTGCAAGCTAAGTTAAAATGAGAAGCGTACTTTCCTAGGTAAACTAAAGACTAGTACTAAGGTTGGGCTATGGGGTCAACTACCTTTGAGGGTTGTTCGTTACAAAAAGTATTACAATTAAATCCAAACTAAACTACCCCAAGCAAAATTATATGACTATACAAGAAGAATGATTAAGTGTTAGAGAGGTTATACAAGATTCACAAGTTCTGTATACATCAAGTAAATACAAGATATACCAATGTACAAGATATACAAGATGTAACAGATTCACACCTAGGGCCAAGCATGCCCCAGATGGCACTTACTCCACTGAACATTGCTTGGCTACTAACCTCCAAGCACTCGGGATGAAATTAGTGATGCCTCCCCAGAGTGGGATACTCAATCCTTACCTTATCCACACACAGCAAATGTTGATCAATAAGATATATGGGTGATAACAAAATAACCATATATGAAGATAAACAATTAGGCGCAAATGAATGAAGTAAAGCAATGAGATTATCCATGTGTGTTGGCCTATCAATACATCTACTTCCCCAAACATACAATAAGGTGATCTGTAACTAATGTACTTTCTTAGAGGTATTTTAGATTCCCACCCTAACTAGATGTGTGTCTTAGTTTCTACTTCCACCAAATAACTGCCAGGTGCTCAAAATACTGGGGCTACTAGTCCCCGGCCTAGCTTCCAAAATTAGGCCAGATCCTTCACCACAATAGAAGTAGTGAGAGGATCCCCAAAGCGGAATCCTTGGGACGGTCCCCGCCACTTCCCAAAGGCTGTCCCTTTTACCCGTTTTAGATGGTGAAATAGTTGTCAAAGACCCCTAAAATGTTGCTAAGTGTTTTAGGGACCCTCGAGGTGGAGTCTTTAAGGTGTGTTAGGTTAATTTTAAAGAGTTTTAGACACTTTTATTTTAGTGATTTGGCGTATGGCCGTGAGCAAAAGTGATAAATCAAGTGCTTGAAAAAATGCAATTATACATCATCATCACATGTAAAGATAGATCCAATAGATAGCACAATGTTTAAACAACTAGATGGCATCACATGTAAAAATTATACAAGATATTGAAAAATATAACCATATTAGAACAACATATGATTTGCCAATAAGAGATAAATACTTAAAGGCACTTAGATGTTTAAACAAAAACATGTAAGATGATTAAAGATACGTGCAAGATGTGTATGAGCTTGGGAGATAAATAAAACTATGAGCAAGATTATTAAACCATTCACATCTAAACCATAAGCACTTATAAGATATATGTGTTTTAAACCATCTAAACTAACATCACATGGAAGGAATTAAACCATTTACCAATACTTGTGAAGTGCTAGCAATATAAGCAAAAGATTAAACTTTAAAGCTTTAGATGTTTAAACCATGAATGTATGAGATGATATAATGTTTTTGCAATATGTATTAAGAGTGTGAGAGCTTCAAGAGATTAGCAGATTTGGATCATAAGCATAGGTGTAAAGACTATCACATCTACCACATAACAAGCTTATCACATGTGCTTCAAAGGTGTGTGTAGCCCATAAGGCCGTGAGCAATTACTATGAGCAAATGTGAGTTACTTAAACCAAAATTAAGTGTGTAAAGATTGTAAAAGGAACAACTACTGGGCAGTGGGCTAGTGAGTAGTTAAATGAGGGCGATGAGCAAAATGCACATAAGTGAGGGTTTAGGGCCTAGGCAGAGAATTTGAGCAGTGAGCAAAAGAAAGGTGAAGTGGCCTCAGGAGGCAGTAGTGGGCTCCCAAAGAGCTCAAAAAGTGCCCTAGGCCGTGAGCCAATAGAGCAAGGCCGTGGGCTAAGGAGGTTCCAATGATAGGCCCTAGACTTAATAAAGATTGCCCAAAGGCTATGCCAAGTTATAAATGAAATAGCTTGTGAAAACAATGAACTTAGCAAGTAGGAGATCTCCTAAACTTCATTATCATATGCAATCTAAAATGGGTTAAACAACTTCAAGAGATAATAGATCTAGAATATATGAGCACAATGAAACTATTTAACCATTTAACATAGGAAGCAAGAGCATATGAGAGATAATAAAGGAAAAACTTTAAGCTTGCAAGTGAAAGACTATCCAAGATACATCTAATAGTTAAGCAAGACAGAAATCACTAGGTTTATTTTCTTTAAATAGGAAGTGATATTGGGGATGGCCTCCCCAAAGGTGCGACAGAGTGAAGCTACCACTACCAAGACAAACTTGCCTGAGAAAAGGGGGCTTTGAGTCTTATGTCCCTCCACATACATGGGAGACTAGACAGTGGCAGCCTACCTCAGGCAAGAACTATCTTATTAATGCTAACAAGCATTATTAGATTGATTTTATACAAAATAATGATATACAAACTAATCCCCAAAGTGTTGTATTAAAAAAGGACTAACTAAGTTAGGTTACTTTATGAGCTCAAACTAGCTAGAAAAACTTTATAAATTTACAAGAAATGAAGGAGAAAGTAGAATGTCACCCAAACCGAGAGAATCTGAGTTTGGAGGCCTCTAGGTGTTGTATAAACTTGATCCTTCAAATATGGCCTTTATACATAAAATCAGCAAACAAAAGCTTGCTGGAAATGTTGCAAAAACACCAAGAAAAGGATTCTGAGAATTTTACATTACAGAAAATTTCCAGCAAACTAAAATATGATAGATAAGATATGTTTTTGACCTCTCTAAAGCTAAAATATAAATTTGAAAACCAAGCTGGAAATGGTACTTGAAAAGTATGTAGTAAAGGAAGAGATTTGGAGTGTAGGAGAGTCTCAAGGGAGGACTCTCTTGGGAATCTTATCCCCAAGTGAAACCCTTGAAGTGATCTGCAAAATCTTAGTGAAACATGCAACATAGAATAGATAGATACCTTAGATCAACCTAAAACGAAACTACTTGCAAATCCCAGGCTACCCAAAATAATCCTTAAGATAACAAGAATACTCAAAGTTACCTTACCCAAACAAACTACTTTGAACTCAAGATCTATTCAATATGAGCACATAGACAAAAGTAAACAACATCACCTCATGTGTATGGAGCAAGAAGGATACTCAAAAATGCACTATTGTAGTCCTCCAAAGCTTTTCTCATTACCAAAATGATGAAGCAATGAGATGGATGGCAAGAAGGCAAGGAAGCAGGAAGATGGAAGTGTGAGAAATTTGAGCATAATAGTGTTAGCAAGAAGATTGGCGAAGAAAAGTGAGGGAGAGGCTTCCTTTCCTTTTGCCTCTAGAGGTATAAAGGAAGGGTTTAGATCAAAGCCAAGAGTGTCAAAACTTGATCAAATGAGTGAATCCCAAGAGAGGGGCGCCCCCTTAGGGTTTGTAGCTTGGGATTGAGAGAAAGATGAGGTGGAGGCACTAGATAGGATAAAAAACCATCCTAAAGGCACAAAGGGTTTTAGGAGGACCCACTTGCTTAGAATGGCAAGTGGTTGGAGTTTAGTTGAGTTAGGTCAACATCAGCTAAAGATGGAGGCGTGAGAGAGAGGCATTGAGCTTTTTTGTGGGAGTGGGTTAGGTCTAGGGTTAGGTTTTGGTATAGTTAGGGTTTACTAGCATGTCTAGGGGCGCTCCACATGTGTGGATGTCTCTTTTCACGTTTCGAGGAGAGAAAATGGGGATTTGTTAGTTGGTGGGTCATTTTTCCCCTTAGGACAAAGGGAAAGATGGTCAAAAATTGAATTAATAGGTTGAATTAAGTTGGAAAAAGGTTAGAATGGGTTTGGGTAGGTTAGGAGGGTCTAACTTATATTTGCCTATAACATCCACTCACTAACTCAAAATTACAATGTTTTGTGATATTTTAATATAATATCACCTTAGCCAATTAAAATGTTTGTTTTGCCTAAAGCGACTCTAAGTGGACTAAGACCTTAGTAAAAAGCTTAGTCGGTATTTTGAAACTTGGTCCATGGAGTGTAGGGAGTGCTATTCCATTCATTTTGAGCACAAATACCCTATCTTTCTCCCGAAGACGAAGTTTTACAACATTTAGCTCAAAAATATTAATTAATTAGATTTTAAATAATTTAATTGGTAAAAAAACTACTCTAGACTCGGCTGAATTCTTGAAACTGACAGCACTGGCATGGTCATTTACAATATTCCTAAAGGTTACCGGTGAATGAGACCACGGGCGCCTTCCACCATTTTGGAGGCAGTCTGGGAGGGAAAAAACTCATTGGGGTGTTAACCTGACTAGTTATGCCACATTAACCCCCTGAGATTTAAAAACCCTCGATGAAAGGAACTCCCACGGTGGCACATCCAAATTGACTATGCTATGATCCATGCAGGCATTTATTACATTATTAGCCCACGCTGGGGTGTGGAAATTCAGTTTACAAAAATTTAAGTGCTGGGGTTTTAGATACCCAGTAGAACCATCTCCGTCTTTGACATAGATAATCTTCATGATACATGGAGTTGATTACAAATGAATAGAGGCTGGGGGTCAACATCATCCACATGGGGTTGTGTGTTCGATCAACTCGAATGCGGCGGAGATCATACGAGAATCCAGCACCTAAAAGTGATGCTCACACAATGCTTGATATCAAAATTGAACATTAGTACATACTCATATACAAATAATGAAATCAATAATATAAGAAGCAACATTTACATAATGAAATTTCTAAGGTACAACAATAAAATTACATCATGATACTATGATACAAGAAAATTACACCAAAATTACATATTTCATTCATAAATGAATCTATGATACATATGAAATAATTCTAAATTGCAACATCTTAAATGAAATAATACAAAGCGGAATATACAAGGGTAGGGTTGAGATGGATTCTGAGGAGGTGTCCCTTTGGACACCAAGCATGAGTTGACCCCTGTGCTGAATAGGCGGTCAACATCTGGCTCCACATGGGGACGTGTGGTCGATCAACTCGAACGAGGCGGAGATCATACGAGAATCCAACACCTACAAAAGTGATGCTCACACAATGCGAGTATCCAAAAATTGAACATTAGTACATACTCATATACAAATAATGAAATCAATAATATAAACAACATTTACATAATGAAATTTCTAAAGTACAACAATAAAATTACATCATGATACTATGATACAAGAAAAAATTTCTAAGTACATATTTACATCCTCTATAAATGAATCTATGATACATGAAATAATTCTAAGTATACAACATCTTAAATGAAATAATACAAAACTGAATATACAAGGAGTAGGGTTAGAGATACGTTACAGAGGGTGTCCCTTTGGACACCAAGTTTCTCATCTGAAGAAGAGTTTGAGCTGTTGCCCATTCCGTGGAATATTGATGGGCTCACCATCTAAGTGACTGAGATGAAAAGAATTCGGCCCTGCTATTTCCCTGATCAAGTAAAGACCCAACCATAAGCTGTCAAATTTTCCGTGTTTTCCTGGTTTCTCTCTGCCTTTATCCCAAAGCAGAACTGTATCCCCAACCATGAAGTCCCTGTGCCTGGCTGACAAGTCGAAAGCTTTCTTAACTTTACTCTGATTTCTGCAAGTCTGATCATATGCCTTTCTTCTGACCTCATCTAACTCGATGATCTGATTAACCCTGTTCTGAAATGCATTCTGACCAGTGGAAGAATCCTCAATTGAACCATAAGTAGGAAGGCTAAGATGCACTGGCAACCTAGCTTCCAATCCATAAACTAACTCAAAATGACTCTTTCCTGTAGCTGCTTTCTTTGTTATCCTGTCTGCCCATAATGCATGCTTGATTTTACTATCCCAAGATTTCTTGTTTTCACCAACTATTTTCTTAACTATGGTCATTAGGTTTTTATTGCTTGACTCTGCTTGACCATTTCCTTGGGGATAGTAATCTGAAGAATGTGATAAGATAATGCCGTATTTGAAACAAAAAGATGACATCTCTAATGAACAAAAAGCCTTGGCATTATCTGTTACTATTTTTGATGGAACCCCAAACCTGGTTATTATTCTGTCTTCTAGGAAATCCATCACCACCTTTTCAGTTGCTGACTTTGTTGGAATGGCTTCAACCCATTTTGTAAAGTAATCTGTTGCTGTGAGAACCCATGAATAACCATTACTTGAATTATCATTGAATTTCCCGATGAAGTCCAAACCCCATTGCTGAAAAGGTGCCTCTACTACAACTGGTTATAAAGGTAGTGCTGCTAACTTTTGCTTTCTTGTGAAAAGCTGACATGGCTCACATCTCCGAACAAACTGATGCACATCCGAAAATATGGTGGGCCAATAGTATCCTGCTCTAAGGATCTTGTGGGTAGTAGTTTTAGCAGCGAAATGTCCACCACAAAATCCCCCATGGAATTCATCCATTAGTTTCTTCGATTCAACATCATCTACACATCTAAGGATGATTCCATCAGGATTCCTCCATCCTAACCCATCTCTAGTAAGAACATACTTAGCTGATTTCAATCTTAAAGCCGTTTTCTTGTGTCCTACTATATGACTTGGACAAGTTAGATTCTTCAAATAATAAACAATGTCTGTGTACCATTCAACCTGTTCAAGTTTTTGTAAGTTAGGAGGATACTCTGTATCATTGATTTGACAAACCAAATCCAAAGCCCTTTCATTACTCTCTGTCAACATCTTGGCCAAATCTTGGCCCTTAACTAGCTTTGTGGGTTTGATCTCCAAATCATATTCTTGGATTTTAGCAATCCATCTACCCCTTGAGCCTATTCCTTCCACCTGTGATAAGACATCCTTAACCGCTGGACTAGGAACATAACCAATCACTTTGGAATATCCGATGAAGACTCTGAAGTGTTTGAGAGATTGGACTAAGGCATAAGCTTGCTTCTCAAACATGGGATAGTTTAGTTCTGAATTCTGCAAGGCCCGACTGAAGTAAGCAATAGGTTGTTCATGGCCTTGATCGTTTTTCTGAAGTAACACTCCAGCAATAGTGTCTTCAGAGGCAAAGGAGAAAATCATAAAGTCCTTATCGTAATTTGGGCTAACAAGGACAGGAGCTTCACATATAGCATTCTTTATAGTTTCAAAAGCTCGTCTGCTTTCTTCCTTCCATTCAAATTTGGCATCCTTCTTAAGCAGTTTATAAATAGGTTTCATAATTTCTGCATAGTTTGGTATGAACCTATGGACAAAGTTGGTTTGTCCTAAGAAG
>SNQJ01S0120409.1:35021-45179 GCA_010110895.2 Picea sitchensis | reverse complement strand
TGCGGCTCAGAAACAGGCACGTAGATCAACGACCCAAAATGGATTTTGGAACCCCCCGGATGATCTTCTTTTAACTGAGGGGGGTGGGGTCCGGAATGGTTTTTTCCTCTGGTGGGTCCCTCATTATACGTGGCGTCGATCTATTGCCCCGAGTCCCGTCACCATCTTCCATCTGACAGAACTCCGTCACCACTGGACGTCATCCTCCACCTTTCTTGAACTGGTCATGTCCCATAACTGTTGTCAGTCCTTCCCCCCTATTCGATCGTGGCAAGCCCCTTATTATGAGTTTTACCTCCAATCGATAGCCTCCACGTCACCCATCTGTATCCCTCAGCCACCGTCACCTGCCATCTCATCCTCAAGTGATCTGTTGGCCATTTATTACTGGATAACCTATCTGTTATCCAGTTGACCTGTCTCCCGCACCCAACCGACCCCCATTTAAATAAAACTACCGTTATTCCCCTTAATTTCTCTATTCATCCATCGCACCAGAGAAATTCACCGCTTACTCCTTCGTTACAGTCCGTTGTCCTCATCCACAGTCAGTCGCCCCCACTAACGTTGTGTTTTATTGCAGGTATTGTTGCAGAAATGGTGCCAAAATCCAAACAAGCAGAAGGAGAGGAGAATCTGTTTCTCCCGCCTCCTATCGACCTAGACAAGATCCCACTGGTCGACAAAGACCGATTAATCGCAGATACCAAATGTGATTTTGATTTCTCAGACCTCCAGTCATGGCTCAGGGAAGTTTTCCTAGACCAGAGTGATGAAATTGGACTCTGGGAGTCAAATTTACCCCTCTACCTCTTTCCCCAAATCCACCATTTTCCCGAGTTCTCTCTTAAGTGTCAAGCCCACTATATCCCAAAACAAAGAGCTGTCATCTCCTCATCCGGAGAAATCATGTTTCTCATCACGCCCGAATCCATAGACCAGATGATGCAAATCCCCCGAGCCGACTCTGCGTCTCCCTTCAACCTGGAAATTTTCACGGAATTGTACCAGAAAATGACCTTCCCCCAAAGAGCTCAAATATTCGAGCTCTTCCTTCCCCCATCTGCTCAATTCCCCTCCACAAATCCTCCTTATCTGTCATCCATGTTCTCCACTAAGAGAAACTAGGTCATTTCATCCCTTTGTGCTTTGTTAGGATACTATTCTGATCAGTGGGTAGATGAACCCATTTTGGGTTTTCTATCCATCTTCTCTACCGACGAAAATCCCACCACCCAGTTTGATTTCAGCACATTCTTGGTAGACAATAGTCACGAACAGTTCGTGAATTTCGGCACAGAAGGCATGTTCCGATACTCATCAGTAATAGCATACTTGTTCGTCTTCTTCCAGGCAGATAAATTTGGTTTTTCCATACAGAAGATGGATGGAGATGGTAAACCTCAAGCACTCACGGCATGGACCTCCTTGCTCAAGCACAACTCCACTGATTTCAATTTCAGGGAGTTCATCGACCAGTTCTATCACCCTGTGGTAAGTATGTTAGGCGGCATGTCCGAGCCTCGGATAAACAATGAAGTTTAGAGGATCCTGCACCTCTCGGACAACACAAAGACCGGGGATTGGTATCTGTATCAAGATTACACAGAGATCAGAGTATATGGGTGCAAGTTGTCACCATATAAGCTGCCCAAGTATCTGCCTATCAGGATTTTTGCTTTGGAATACATAAGGAAGATTATAAATTCCGATGACATCCACTTTGTGTCATTAAAGAAAAAACAACAGCTTAGAATCAAGGGGCAGATTGGCTCATTCATCTGCAACAATCGTGGTGCTAGGGAAGAAGCGGACAGGATGTTGATGGAGATGAAGTTCGCCATGAGATTCCCATGGAATTATGATCCTTTTGGGATCATCTTAGGGATGAGGGTCAAGAACAAAAACATTCCATATATTCATGAGCCCAAGCCTGAAATTGAAAGATTTGAAAATTAGACAGTGTGGGAGCCCAACACATTGGTAGAAGTACAACAATAGGATCCCCCGGCCACTGTGTCACAAAAAACCACGGCACAGGTCCCGAAGGAAAAAAGGTCTCGACAAGATTTATCTCCGCCTGTCACGGAGGTATCGTCCGAAGAGTTCCAGCTGCATACTAAGAGGCCTGAGACTTCGTCAGTCACTGGCCCGACCAGGGAAAAATAAGCCCTGGCCACCACAGTGACCAAGTTTTTTATTCCACCCTTCGGTTCGTACATCCATAAGGCCATAACCTCAGTAGTGACGGAGAAATCTACAGATCCTCCATTGACCACCCAGCCAGGCAAGGGGGGACCAACGCTGAGTATTTTCGAGAAGTACGAGTTGATCAAGAAAAAGAACTAGACCCTTACCAGCAGTACTTGCACTCATTTTTCGAAGCAGACGTCGACTGTGCAGCATAGGCTGCTATCTGCATTTGACACAGAAAAGGGAAGAATGCACATGGCCTTCCTCCAGGCACAAGTACCAGACCCCAAAGTGATCACTGATTATAAAAGGGCCACCTTCGAATTCCAGACGAAGGATGTGCATCCGACCGATCAAATGGATCTGCACAAGCAGATAGGGGAAATGATTTTCTACACACTGGCACATGCTTCTACTACTACTTCAAAATTACAGGTGTCCTTGAACAATGTTCAGACACAACTCAAGATGGAGAAGATTTCATCCTTTGCAAAGGACAATAGGATCAAAACTTTGGAGGAGTTGGTCCTCAAGATTGGTTATGATCCTTCGAACGTCAAAGCAGTGAAGGAAATGATAAAGAAGAAGAATTATGACATAGCCTCCTTGAGAAAACAACTGAAACTCCTGCCCACAGAGGATTTGCAGGCGAAGGAGATAGCAGAGAAAGAGGGAGAGAAATATGAGATGCTAAGACTGCTCATGGAGCAGAATGGACAGCTTAAAGAAATGGAAGCTGAGATGGAGAAGCTGTTAAAGGAGAAAGAGAAATTGAAGCCAATGGAAGTCATTCCATTGAGTGCCATACCAATTTCAGAAGCAAGCACAGTGTCAGTGACAAAAATCCCATCCGCGACTCCATTGACATCAAGGATAAGACAATCGACCTGGCTAAATCCATGGAAAAGATGAACCTGCAGGAGACAGAGATCAACAGGCTTAAAAAGGAAGTGGAGAACCTTCAGGAACTCAAAACTTCCTTCCAGACCAACCTCTCCAAGGAAAAGCAGGTGACAGAGCAGCTCAAGCAGGAGTTACAGCAGCTCCGGAAGTAGACAGTAGCAGGAAAAACTTTGGCTGAGGTTAAAGAGAATGTATGGATAGACATCACTAAGTCCATAAACGAGATATGGCCCATGATCCAAATCATGTTTGAGCAGAATGAGTTGTTGTTGAGAAGAAAACAAGCCGTTGAAAAGATTAGAGTAGAATTGGGAGACATGCCAGCACAGGCAAACGAGATCATCAAGTTCCTTAATTCTAAGACCAGGGAAGAGTTGGAAGAACTGGAGATTGAAGACAGAACAAAGACCATCCTTGAGGTCAAAAGAGTTTTGACCAAGAGAGGATTAATTCTTCAGTTGGAAGAAAAGGTTCAGGCCATGGACCTGGGGGTACATAAATTCTTTAGTAAGATCGAAGCTCTCTAGAAGAAAGGTCTTCCTGGTCTGAAAGTAATCAATGATAAATTGATGACACTCCCAGACTACAAGAAGAGATTAGCCGAAGTGGCTAAGTACAGTTCAAAGTTTGCAGACATTCAAGGGAGCATCACTGGCAAGGCATTCCTAGATGCCCTCCAGTGGGACATCAGTATCCAACATGAGATTCGATACATCTTCCTCACAAAGCCGACATTCGCCAAATACATAGAAATGGACAAAGTGTATCGAAGACTGCTCAAAGTCAACGTGCCCAGTCATCTTAGATGGGAGGATCTCTGTGATCTAATCGACTAGAAGATGAGTTGTCTCGGTCCAGTCAGCTGTCCAGTCCGATGAAGTCGTGCAGAAGCTTCATCAACGGCCCACCCAGAAATCAGCATGCAGTTGCACCACATCACCAAGTAGTTCCTAGATTTAGGAATTTTGTTAAGTTAGTTAGGCTAAGAATAGATTTAGCACGTCCTGGTCATTAATGACAGGATCTTTGTAATTTGAGTTATAAATACTTCACCTTTTGATGTATTGAGGGTTGTTGATCTTCACACCCTGACGCTATCAGACTGTAATCTTTTTGAAGAGATCTTCCATTAATAAAAAGGAGGCACTTTCACAGGATTCTTGCGTGTATTCACTGGTGATGTTTTTCTCTCTAAGTTGAATGTTATTCTCGCTTTGTTATCATACTGTTTTCTACATCTAATCTTTAAGAGTAACGAATGTTGCAGGATTTATCTCGTATACCCTATTTATGACTCGAAAGATTTTAGTGTTTATCTTCTGGTGTTTTCAATAAAGGAATTCTTAACTGCTTCTTTGTTGAAATTATCTTTCTCATATTTTCTTCTGTTCATCATTTAAGCTACTAAAAGATCCAGTGGTTATATTATGTCGCCCTGCGAAAGTTTTTCCTTTGCGTTTTTGGTTTGTATTTCATATTTTATTAAAACACATACCCCATAGCCCAATGGATGTGTAGACTGTCTGAACCAATTCGAAAAAACACTTTGACAACGAAAACCGACTTATTTCTTTACCTAGCCTAATATTTGAAATTTGAAACATAGCTAAATCTAATAGAGAGATCCCTCTCTGAAGTGGGGAGGGATAGATCCCAACTTCAAAAGTGGTTGGATAAAGTTACCTTAGTAGATTTCTTCTGCTGTCAACCTCTAGGAAATTTACCAAGTGCTAACAAAACCTTAACCCACTCACTCTGTGCCAGTTAGTCCTTCATCTTCCGCATCTCCTGTCACTTCCCCACCCATCATCCAGGTTGTTTTCCCACCTCCTCCACCTATCATGGTAGCAAGATATGCTCCTTTGGTGTGGGTCACACCTTTACACGCTATGCCCCAGGACTATCAAACAAGACTTCCACAGTTTGATGGTACTGGTCCCTTGAACGCACAACAACACATTGATAAAATGAATGACTATTTTGACTTGCAAGAAGTGGATGAAGCTGACGTTCAAATGAGACTATTTGCACAGAGTCTGACTGGGGATGTTAAGAAATGGTACAAAGGCTTACGTGTTGCTTTTGTGGTTGACCTTACCGCATTTCAAAGAAGTTTTCTGGACAGATGGGAGGTAAAGAAGAATCCTCTTCAGATCTTGTCAGAATACGAACGCATCAGAAGGAACCAAGGAGAGATAGTACAAGACTACTGCACCCACTTCAACAATCTGTACAATGCGATTCTAGCTGATATCAAACCCCCACAAGGTTTGGCATTGATAAAATTCCCTGACGGTTTTGACGCTGATATGTCATATCAATTAAGGGAAAGAAACTCTACCACTCTAGAGGACATGCAGAAAGGTGCAGTAAGTGTAGAGTTCAACCTATTAGCCAGAAGGGCACGACAAAGGATGGAAAGGAGAGTCACGATTAAAGAGGAACCTACCACATCCTCTTCTGATGCCAAACTGGATTTTTTAGCTAGAGAAATGGAAAGGATGATGGAGAGACTTACTATAGTCAAAAGAAATCCTCCTAGAGATAACCTATTTGCTCCACAAATTTGGAATCCTAACTTCAAAAGAAGTCCTCCTCAAATTAGGCAGAGAGATCCTAGGGATCAAAGGGAATAGAGGGGTCCTGATCAATCAATCAAACCAACCCTACAAGAAAATTATGCTAATGAAGGTGAGGAGACAATTGAAGAATTAGATGACACACATATAAACCTCATGGGCATTCACAACGACGAATCCATCTTCCTCACTCAGGAAGAGCAAGAAATTTTCCTTCTTTCTCAAACAGAGTTAAACGAGGAAGCTGAGGAAATAGAACAGAAGGCATTTGAAGATGCCATTATGGAGGTACATAGGTAGTAAAATCTTAGGAGAAAAAAGACAAATGAAAATCCCCCAAAGAAGGTAACCGAAACGAAGAAAATAGTCGAAACCAATAAGACCCTAGGGCCTTCTACCAAAAAGATCCCTGAGAAAGGCAATGTTGAATCTCCCGCAAAAAGAAACCCTACCATTTTACAAAGATCAACACGAAATGAGGTTTCATCAACTAGTCAACCAAGTACTTCTGCCCATAAAACTATGGTAGACAGATCATAATTGTTGAGTCTAAGCAGAGCACCCACTACTTTTAGCATTGAGGGGGAATTATCTAAATTGAAGATTCCCATTCCCCTTTCCGAGCTGATGAGTAAGAACACTTACCGATCATAGGTGATCAAAGCATTGAGCATCGAGCCTGAGATAGGCATGAAAGCTTTGACTGTTGGATCAACAAATCATTCGGACACAATAAACCTTACCAATGATCAACCTGAAATCTTGTTTGGCCCTGAAGTCGATGGTCAGATCGACACCAATGTTGTCTCTCCTTTTTACATCAGCCTTAATATACATGACTTGATTCTGCACAATGCTATGTTAGATTCGAGTGCTTCTCACAACCTGATGCCTAAAGCAATGATGGAAAAGTTGGAAAAGTTGGTCTAAGGACTATAACATAGGGATAGAGGAGAAACCTAAGATGGTAAAACTTTCCAAATCCTTACCCCCTAAGCAGAAACTCAAATACATTGAACTTTTCAAAGAATATGTAGACGTGTTCGCCTGGGGTTATGCAGATTTAAAGTCTTATGACACAAGCATCATACAAAATAGGATCCTAATAAAAGAAGAACAAAATCCTTTCAGACAGAAAATTAGGAGAATCAATCCCAAGTTACTTCCCCTGAGAGAAAAAGAAATCAAAAAGATGTATGATGCTAAAATCATAGTTCCCTTAAGATTTTCCAAATGGGTTTCAAATCTGGTTTCGACCCAAAAGAAAACTGGAGAAATCAGGCTTTGCATTGATTTCAGAAACCTGAACAAGGTTTCCCTAAAAGACAACTACCCATTGGAAAAAATGGACCACATATTGCAAAAGGTAGTTGGATCCAGCCGAATCTCCTTACTAGATGGTTTCTCAGGCTATAACCAGGTTCTTGTTCACCTAGATGATCAGGATAAAACAACCTTCAAAACACCTTAGGGAACCTTCATGTACGTGAAAATTCCCTTCGGTTTGATGAACGCTGGGGCCAATTTCCAAAGAGCGATGGACATCGATTTTGTGGATGAGCTTGGCAGATTTATTTTCATTTATCTAGATGACGTAACTGTTTATTCCCAATCCGATGAAGAGCACTTGCAACATCTCAGACGAGTGTTTGAGAAATGCAGAAAATTTGGGATTTCTCTGAATCCTAAGAAAATCCTTTTTGGATTAGAGGAAGGTAAAATGTTAGGAAGCATAATCTCTAAGGATGGAATTAAGATAGATCCCAACAAAATAGAAGCCATTCAAAAACTTGAACATCCTAGGAATATCAAAGAGTTACAATCTTTCACTGGAAAAATAAACTTTCTAAGAAGATTCATACCCAACTTGGCCGAGCTTCTCAGGAACATCACCAACATGTTAAAAAAGGACACAAGAATAAAATGGGACACTGAATCCAAGTAGTCTTTTGAATAGGTTAAACATGCACTCAAACAGGCTCTAGTTTTGATCAGTCCTGATTTCACCAAAGATTTTTACCTTTTCTCTTTCGCTTATAAGCATACCATTGCAGCAGTATTACTACAGAAAAACAACGAAGGGTATGAACAACCCATAGCCTTTTTCAGTAAATCCTTAAGAGATGCTGCTCTGAATTAAAAAATAATGGAGAAACAAGCTTTTTCTCTGGTAAAAGCCATAAAATATTTTAGAGTCTATATTCTCCATTCCCACACAATTTCTTATGTTTCAAACGCAGTAGTAAAGGACATTTTAACTCAGGACAATCCAGATGGGAGAAGAGGAAAATGGATTGCTTTCATTCTAGAGTATGACATAGAGATTAAGCCTACTAAACTGATTAAAGGTCAAGTTATAGAAAAGTTAATGGCTGAATCCAATTTTCATGCTTTAGATATTAATTTCTTAGCCGTAATAGATGAACAGGGAGAGCAGGTGACTCCAAGCGTGAAAGAGGTATTTCTGAACTCTCCGTGGTACACAGAACATATATTTGTTTTGTATAACTTACAAGCTCCCCTTGGTCTGGAAAAAACTAAAGCTAGGTTTTTGAAGTTGAAAGCTTTAAAATTTTATGTTCTAGAAGGGAATTTTTATTGGAAGGATCCTGGAAGAATTTTTTTAAATTGCCTATTAAAAGATGAAGCTCACAAATTCTTATAGGATTTTCATGTAGGAGACTGTGGAGGTCACTTGAGTTGGAAGACTATAGCTAATAAAATCCTCAGAGTTGGGTTTTATTGGCCTACACTATTTGTTGATGTGCATAGGAAAGTAACTTTGTGCCATAAATGTCAAGTGTCTGAGGGAAAAAAGAAGCTCCTTCCTTTGCCCCTCAAACCCATCTCCGTTGAATCTCCTTTCTAGCAATGGGGATTAGATTTTATCGGAGAGATACATCCCCCCTCTTCGGGCCAGCACAAATGGATTCTTACTGTCATGGACTATTTCACAAAATGGATTGAAGCTGTACTAATCATGCAAGCTATTGATTCCGTCATTATTAAATTTCTGGAAAATAATATCTTGTCTCGTTTTGGGTGTCCAAGAAAAATCATAACCGACAACGCAATTGTTTTCCGATCTAAGAATCTCATAGATTTTTGCAACCAATATCATATCACTTTGGGACACTCCATAGCTTATTACCCTCAGGGAAATGGGCTAGCCAAGTCATCCAATAAAACCCTAGTGAACATTATTAAGAAGACACTACAATAAAACAAAAAGTCATGGCATAACAAGCTTTTTTTCGCACTTTGGGCCGACAGACTGACCACTAAGAGGTCAATTGGTATGTCTCCATATCAGTTGGTCTATGGCACTGAAGCAGTTTTTCCTACCTCTTTAGGTGCTCCCATTATGAAACTTTTGCAAGAGATGCAAGCCAAACCAAATGACTCCCAAAGAAGGATAAACCAAATGATCCACTTGCAACAATCTAGAGAAGAAGTATACAACAAAACTCAGGTTGTCCAGGAGAGCATTAAAAAGATCTTTGATAAAAGAACTAAAGAAGATGACTTTGAGCTAGGTGATCTGGTTCTGAGGTGGGATGCTAGAAATGAAGATAAGGGGAAGCATGGAAAGTTCGACAGTCTATGGACAAGACCTTACATGATTCAAGCATGTAGATGAAATACTACTTTCCTGCTCAACAACAACGATGGGACCCATCTGCCAGGGGGACCTGTGAATGGCAGAATGTTGAAACACTATTCACCCCCTCAGTAGAGGCCTTAGGTCACACTTTCCATTATACAAACCATTTACTTTTTCTTACAGGTTTTGAGTGGATAACTTTGATCAGATGGTTGAAGCCCAAAGAGAAGGCCCTGATCCACTGAACATTGTCATCAAAATTTAAAAAAATAAAATAAAACAAGTTAAACAACAAAAGAAACCGTGAAGATTTTTTTTTAGAACACCAGGAAGAAGGATTCTTGGCACTTCACAAGGAGAGTACCATCCCCAGGTGGAGCCACTGCTATAACCCTATAAATTTATAGGATAAACTGGTGACTGAAAAGTTATCCCTTTACTATTTTTTTTGGTTGCCAAATAATTTTCCATTCTGTAAATAATTTGAGAAAAAGAAAGAAAATAAAAAGAAAGTGAGAAAAGGATAAAAGAGGGCATAAAAGAAATTGAGTAAAGCCCCATGCAATAACAATGACCTAGTCCATACAGTTTAAGTATGTCCAAGTCCTTTTGAATTGATGTTGATAGGATTAGTGAATAAGCTTGGCTAAACTGTTTAATCTTAGCCAAGCAGTTTAAGTTAGCTAGTGAATAAATTTCACCAAACTACCTAATCTTGGTCAAATAACCCTAGGGTAGAGTAATTTCTTAGTCCAACAGTTTAATCTGGGCTAAATGTCATAGGTAAGTAGGTTAGAACATAGGTTAGTTGATTCTATTTCAATAAAACATGTATGGCGATCGATGTTGAACCATATCTTTGATGTTTGAAAGTTGGAT
>SNQJ01S0120408.1:24629-36810 GCA_010110895.2 Picea sitchensis | reverse complement strand
ATAGTTCTATCACTTCCAACTGCTTTTTTTACCCAACCCAAATTGTTGCAATTGTTGGTGGATGCAGAATGAAGTAGAAAAGAACAAAACGTTTATGCCCAAGATCATGATAACTCAAAAAATGTCAAAGAAGAATTCACTAGTAGTAAAAAAAGTACAATGGTGCTAAAGTCAATTTACAGAGCTAAGAAATAAAAACAATTTTCAAGACATACAAAAATCATCCATGATTTTAAATATTTATTAACTAACCACTGGTGTAATGTTGAAATTCAACATACACCCGCATTCCAAATGAGGTATTGAATTGATATTTGAATTTACAAGGAATATGAACTAGGAAGAAAAGCTCAATAATTTAGTAAAACAAAATTAGTTCAGAGTATGCTCATCCTCCTGAGATGATCAATGCATAAGAGTTTGTGAATTTAAAAATGACAGTTCATTTGTGATACCTAAATAAAGTATAATTCTTTTAAAATAAAAAAAACTCTTCTGATATTATAAAGTTGAAGGCCTTTTGCTTGATCTTTCCTATATTACTCTCCATCCTCTAAAAATAACGGGGATGAGCATAGAAAATATATGAAAACAGGATATTTGAAATGACAAAAATGAAAAGGGAAAAAGGGTAAAACAAAAGAAGCATGATATATAACAAGACATGCATTCTAACTTCAAGCAAATAGATGATAGATGACTTTGTTAGAGACAAAAGGAAATGGCCAAAATATAGCTCTGGCTTGGGAAAAATAAAATAAAAAATCAAGTATAACTTATAAGCCTTTATGTGATTGTTTGACAATTATATGGAGGAAATTATTCCTTTGTTGAAGCAGAATTCATTTGTGAGTTATACTAAAAGGAAATTTATATACAAAATATTTATAAAAGCAAACAATCAGTACTAACCCTCTGCCCTTTTCAAAAGCTGTACTAAATCTTCAATAGAAAACCAAGTATTCTTTATGTGCTGGAAAAGTATAGGTAGGCTTTACAAAACAATATCCCACTAGTCATGTTCAAAACAGTATCCTAAAATAGCTAGGCTTTACAAAACAGTATCCCACTAGTCATGTTCACTGGAAAAAGGTTAAACCCACCAAAAATGAAAGTGAGTTCGGGCAATGGGATAGGAAATAGAAGCAGAAGCACTTGCTCCTTGAAAACTGCAAGAGAAAATAGTTGTAAAGATATAGAAAAATCATGAATGCAGTAAACCATTGTGACACTCTGAACGTTGAAGTTGTCTAGAAACAAAAGAAATATGCTCTTCAAAAAAACAAAATCACCTAAAACTTCTCAATTCAATCCATTTAATGGAAATAAAACCAAACTATTCTGAAAACCGGAATAAAGTCACAACCTACAGAATAGAAAATGGCGATACAGATACGCCAAAAAGGGCCATAGGAATGAAGTATTTGAATAACAAGAAAAATAGAAGAGAAACAGCATGCCTTATAGTTACCAGATTACCCTGGTGATTCAAGATTACAAGAGTACATGACCTATTGGGGAAGCAACCAGACAGGACGAACCCAGATATATCATGATAGAAGAGGATTTGTGAGTGTGGATAACAGAGGAAAAAAATGATCTGCGCCAAGATAAAACTAACACCAAATGGCAAAGATTGATATAGATCCACTAAAAGCAATCTGCAATAGAGATATAGCAGTATATGAACGACATGATTTATTATATTGTGATGCCCTCCAAGATACAATCATCTACATGGTCTACACAGGAAAACTGAAGATTGGACAAATAAAAAATTGCATGGGTGCAAAATTTGTCATTAGCAAAATAAATGGTTTATTGTAGATTTGTAGGTCCAAACTCAAACTCAGGAGATAATCATGGCTCAGGTGACCAGAAAGGAGAATTTATAATAGAGGAACAACATGCAGTATTAGATTACCCTTTCCTGCAAGGTTGCAATACCCTGTAAGTCATATAAAGCCAATCAGGTAGACAAGCAAATCCAAAAATAGAATAGGGGTATGGAATTTATAAACGTTCAGGGAATCAGATAAAATATGTAAAAAATTACTTCTCGTAGTTTTCCCTGTCCACAATTCCAATATTCATGACTAAAAACACCTATAGAAGAGAAATAAGCATATTTGTTATAGTCAAAAACTAGTTGCAGTGACAATTTGGCGAAATATTAATCATTACTTGACCAATAAAAATCGCTAAGGCACACCGAAAACCTAGAACCCATCTGTTCACATCTGTATTTAAATATCAATCCTCTAGAGTAACATCTCAATGGAGCTTCTATCAAACTGCAGTCGAGTCTCCTCACGATTCACTCAAACCACATGTTGAATGGTGAATCTTCATTTAGTCAGAACAAAATAGCAAATACTGAATAAATTTATCCATATACGGGTTTACTCTCTTCCATCATAGAAAACCACACAATAAACATAGGATTGAAGGAAGCCAGAGAAACAAAACCCAAAACTAAGAAACATAAAATCCAAAAAAAAAAAAAAACAACAATGCACCAACACACTAGTCATTGAAGGAGGCAACATACTCATCACGCAAATAACCTCCTTGTAAATGTTTCCCACCCTAGTGCAGTGTAGCTAATAAAAAGTTAACCTACCTATCATAATGTCAGATACCAGTTTCCCTGCCCAATTTCACCTAATCACTTAAGCGGTTAAATGTCCTCTTTACTGTCTCCTCTCCCTTGCCAGAAATGGATTCAGACCATTTAATGCACAACTCTACTCAGTGATGCAGACCCCCTTCTCTCACAAGGACTGTGCGACCTCCCGGTCTAGGATCAATCAAGAAACTGAGTCGGATTGACTCTTTGTCCCTCAAGAACCTCAAATCCACTTAACATGCCCTCTTTCCCTTAAAGCGCAAGTTATATGGAACCCGTGGCTTTCTCCTTAATGCATTTAATCTTCAACGTATTTAGATGCTATCTCTCCTAGTTAAGCCCCTCCCTTTATGTGACTAAGGTTGTGACTAGTCGCCTAATTGAAAGGCACGTCGCGACTTCGCATATCAGGTCTTTACATGCAAGTGACAATGGCCCTCCCGACTCCCAAAATCCCGACAGGAGCCTATTGCATGCTAGCCCATCTATTCCCCTTCACCGATGTGACCCTTCGCTATGACAGTGGGCCAATATTTCGCACACTTCACGATTTCGCGTTTCGTGAGTTCGCACTTTGCGAATCGTCTCTCTAGACAATCAACAGTCCAAATCTCTCCTCAATCTGAAGGTTCAGATCAAATCATGATTTCGCATTTCACGAGTTCTCAAAACTCTAACCTCTGATTTCCCGAGTCACAAACTCCCAAAAATACCAGATCTATGGTTCAACTCCCTCCTTCGATCAACGGCTATGATCAAATTGCAATTTCGCGTTTCATGAGTTCTTATAACTCTGCCTTTAACTTCTTTAAGTCGCAAGTCAACGAAATGTTGATCTCTTGCCACGTGTCCTCCTTGACGATGGATGGTCTCAATGATTTCAGAACGATCAACAAATGTGATATTTTCGCGAGTTCACACTTCGCTAATCCTCACAACTCTTCTCTTTGACCCTTCCACTCTGCAATTCAATGAAATGTTGATCTCTTGCCACTTGTCCTCCTTGAAAATGGACGACTTCGATGATTTCGGATTTTCGTAAGTCCGATTCTCCTGTACACTTTCAAATCTTTAAGGTTAGTGCACATTACCTTGATCGGATGGCTACGATCCTTTTGTGCGCAGATCGGATGACTAAGATCCTTTCTCTAGCTCTCAGATAGAACGAGTGAGATCTTTTCTTTGCACTTAGATCGAACAGCTAAGATCTTTTCCTTTGCGCTCACTCCTCGTTGTCTGGAGGTTGATTGGATGATCCATATATTTTCCCTTGAGCTTACACTTTCTTCTAACTTAGAATATTTTTTGAAATATTTAAAATCTTCGACCTTTATCCTTCCTGCGAGTTCGTTTCTTGGATCTCATTCGCACTTCTTGGAAAGTGCTACTCCTCCTGAGCTTGATCTCCTCAAATATTTTGATCTCCCAAGCACTTCTTGTTTTTCCAGCAAATTTGTTAAACTCAAATCCACAGATTCTTGAAAAGAATTCTTTCTCGCCCTCCTTGCATTCCTCTACTCTCGTCCTTCAACTTCTTTATGGAGTCGCTTCAACTCTTCGTTGAATTCTAGACCTGTGCACTCTTTGCAACAGATCTTTACACAGATTTGAGTTCTTGCGACGACTGTGCACTTCTTGCAGCAGTCACTTTTCACTCCTTGCAAAGGAAATTTTACGCTATTTCTCCTGACCTTTACGAGTTGAAACAAACCATGTCAATGCACTCCTTGCACCGACTCATGAAGAAAAATGATTTTAAAATTTATACAAGCATTTCAAAGCTACATGCACTCATAGAAAGATTCATTCATTCTTGAAAATATTAACGACAACAATAGGGAAATTGTAAACAATATTCACACCATACATTGGATCAATTTTCCTCTATTATCTTCATTCGAAATTAAGAAAGATAGTTACAACTTAAATCAAAGAAGCAACTACTATTCACAAATTCCTACTTGCTCATAATTCTCGTAACCCTTCTTTTGGGCGTACAAAATCTCTCTTTATACAAAAGAAACAAACTAACTGTTATCTAATTGTGGTTACATTGAGACTAGGGTTAAGCTCCCAAGTCACGCGTGCTCATTTTGTATCCACACGTGTGATCTTTCCTCTTTTGTTTTCTATTGATTCAAAATATTTGCAGTACTGGCTAGCGTTCGAGAATCCAGATTGGCTCTCAGGCGTTGAGTTGTCCTGCCACCTGTACTTGTTGACAATGCTCCTACATCATACTCCCCCTGGAAAAAAAATTCATGGAATCCTATCCATGATCTCCTGTACCAACTTTCCATGCTTCTGGATATCAACTTCACTTTCTCAATTGGCATCTTCTATTGGGTTTCCCTTCCACTTGACCAGATATTCAAAATAGGTCTTCCTCTTGGTCTTCTTACTAATCCTCTGATCAACGATCTTTTCCATCTATGGTTTTTCTGCTATAGGAATTTTTTTCTCCCACTGAATCTTCCCTTGATCTACTGATCCCTCGGTGTCATCCTTCCTATAAGGATACAGTTCTGAGACATCAAATATGGGCGATATGCCCATATCATCTGGCAGCTCAATCTCATAGACATTTGCATCAAACTTCCTCAAGATCTTACATGGTCCTATCTTCTTCATATTTAGCTTGTTATATGTCCCCCTAGGGAACCTTTCCTTCCTGAGATGTGCTAGAACCTGATATCCTATTTCAAATTTGAGTTCTCTACGATGTTGATCAGCTCTGCGTTTGTACTCTTGGCTAGAATTCTGCAACTTCCCCCTGATCTGGCTATGGAGCTTCTGCATTTCTGCAGCAAAATCTTCTGCTCCAGTGCTTCTGATCTCACTTTGTTCCAAGTCTCTCAACTTAGATACTCCCCTGGGTTGCATTCCATACAATATTTGGAACAGGATCTTCCCAGTGCTCCTGTTTGGTGAGTTGTTGTATGCAAATTATGTTTGTGGCTGAATTTGATCCCATTAATTATGGTGCCCAGTGACTAGACTCCTCAATAAGTTTCCCAAAATTTTGTTTACCACCTCAGTCTTCCCATCTGTCTGAGGGTGATAAGTTGAGTTGAAGGAAAAATCTGTCCCCAACTTCTTCCACAGTGTTCTCCAAAAATGACCAACAAATTTCATGTCTATGTCCAAGACAATGCTTCTGGGTAGGCCGTGAAGTCACACAACTTCCTTGAAAACCAGGTTTGCAACATGTGTTGCATCACTGGTCTTCTGACATGGGATAAAGTTTTCCATCTTGGAAAATATATCCACCACCACAAATATGGAATCACATCCTCTTTGTTTTCTTGGCAGTCCCAACACAAAATCCATGCTTATTGCATCCAAAGGCCTCTCTGGTATGGGCAATGGTTGATACAATCCAGTGTTCTTCCTTTTACCTTTTGCATGTTGGCAGATTATGCATATGTTCACGAATTTTATTACATCTGTTCTCATACCTGGCCAATAGTATGAACTGCTCAAATGCACAAATGTCTTATCATGGCCGAAATGTCTAGCCAATCCTCCACTATGTTTTTCCTTCAAAAGGTTATCCCTCATTGAGCATTTTGGTATGCACAATTGATTTCCCTTGAACAACAATCCCTCTTGAATCATATATTGTGTCCACTATCTGCTATCTCTCAACACAGGATTCGTGCATGCATTTTTTTCTTCCTCAAAGTCTGGATCATCGTTGTACATTTCCTCAAGGTGTTCAAACCCTAAGTTCTTTACCTGAAATTCCTGCAGAGTCAAACATCTCCTGCTCAATGCATCAACAACTTTGTTAGCATTCCCCACAATATGTTTTATGACAAAAGTAAAATTCTGCATATACTCAATCCACTTCGCATGCCTCTGATTCAATTTTTCTTTTTTGGTTATGAATTGTAAAGCTTGGTTATCGCTATACAAGACAAATTCTTGTGGGACAAGGTAATGTCTCCATTTCTTCAGGGCTTGGATTATGGCATAAAACTCTTTGTCATAGGTGGATTATTTTCTCTTAGTCTCATTCAACTTCTCGTTGAAGTAAGCAACATGTCTATTGTCCTAGCTCAAAACTCCTCCAATCGCAACGCCACTTGCATCACACCTTACCTGAAATGTTTTCTCAAAATTTGGCAAGACCAGAATTGGTCGTTCCGTTACTTTCTCCTTCAGTGTATTGAAGCTCTTCTCAACCTCCTCTGTCCATTTAAAATACTTGTGCCTCTTCTTCACTGTATCTATCATTGGTGCACAAATTCCATTGAAATCTCTGACGAAATTCCTATATAAACTCGCTAATCCATGGAAGCTTCTTACCTCAAACATGCTCCTTGGCGATGGCAATTCTTTGATTGCTTTCACCTTCTTCGGATCCATCTTCAATTCATTTGAAGAGATCAAAAAACCCAAGTAAATGAGCTATGTCTTCATAAGAGAGGACTTCTTCAGGTTTATCAACAACTTCTCCTGCGGTAGTCTCCTCATCACTAGTGTTAGGTGCCTTAAATGCTCCTCTTTAGTCTTGCTAAAGAAATGTATATCATCTAGATACACCACCATGAACTTGCCAATGAAATCTTTTAGTATTTCATTGAGATACACCACCACGAACTTGCTAAAGTACTCAGGGCATTGGTTAAGCCAAATGGCATAACAAGCCACTCATACAAACCTTCATTTGTCTTAAAGGTTATCTTCCACTCATCACCTTCTCTCATTCTGATTTGGTGATATCCACTTTTCAAATCGATCTTAGAAAAGAAATTTGCCCCACTTAAACAATCCATCAAATCATCTATTATCGGCAAAGGGAATCTATACCTGATAGTGATCTTGTTGATGGCTCTCGAGTCCGTACACATTCTCCATCCTCCATCTTTCTTTGGACTCAACACAGTTGGCACTGCGCATGGACTCAAGTTCTTTTTAACCAAACCCTTGTCTAACAACTCCTGGATCGGGTTCTTTACCTCCTCATTCTCTCAAGGTGTCAGTCTGTATGTCGCTTTTTTTGGCAGACTTTCTCCTGGTATCAAATCAATATGATGGTTGATACTTTTGATGGGTGGTAATGAGTTAGGTATCTCATCCACCACTATGTCGCAAAAAATTTCCAACAATTCATGAACTTCTTTAGGAAAATCATCCATCAAAGTACTAGTAAGGATGACTTTGGGTTTCCTCACCACAACAAACTGCATCTCCCGTTCTCTCTTAACTTCTTTCAGGAGTTCCTTCCCACTCATGAGAAGTATTCTTGTGTTGGATTCCCCTTTCACTTTCTTCTCCTCTATTGGCAGCATCATGTGTGTCCTACCATTCTTCTTCAAGGTGTATGTATTCTTCCTCCCATCATGAATGACATTCCTATCAAACTGCCATGGTCTTCCCAACAAAATATGGCATACATCCATGGGAATTACATCACATAGAATTTCATCTCTATATCCTCCTATCTTAAATTCAACCAATCATTGTTTAGTAACCATTACCTGGTGTCCTTTCTGAAACCATGAGACTTTATATGGCTCTGGGTGTACAATTGTCTCCAGCTCCAATTTCTCCACCATCTCCGTGAATAATAAGTTATCAGTGCTCCCACTGTCAATTATCACCTTGCATGTTATGTCTTTAGTCTTGCAAGCTGTCCTGAATAGATTGTTCCTCTGTACTGGATTTTTAACTTCTGCCTCTAGTTTTAAGAGAACCTTTCTCATCATCAAGGATGTTCCATCCTCTGCTCCCTCTACTTCAACATTCACTCTTTGTGCTTCCGAAATGTGAGCTTCTCATCCTTCTTTGTTTTTCTCGGGGAATTCCCAAGACATGTGTCCTGTTTTTCCACAGGAATAACATCTTATTCCTCCTCTGCCTCTTCCCTTAGAAGAGTTTCTTCCACCACCCTATCTTCCTCCGAAACTTCCTCCTCTTTCTGAGTGACTGTGTGGAGTTCCAGCCTCATCTTTAGAATTATGTGCCTTGTCATTGGAAACTCCCTTGCCTTTGTTCGGGGCTGAGATTTTACCTCTACCTCGTTGGCTTTTTTTTATGGCCAACTTCTCTTCTACCTTCAGCACAAACTGATAAGCATCATCCACCGTCCTTACCGACATCATGCTAAGCTCATCCTGGATTTCGCACCTCAGGCAATTCATATACCTGGTAACTTTTTCTTCGTCCCACTCTCTTTTTCCAACTCTAATGTTCAGCTTATAGAACTCCTCTATGTATTCTTTGATTGTCATACCCTTCTGTCTCAGGTTCTGCAGCTTCCTGAATAGATTGATCTGATCATCTTTGGGCATGAATTTAGCCTTCAGCTTGGCTACCATTCTGTCCCAATTCTTTATCTTGTGTTTTCCTCTTCTTCACCTCTCAGCCTGTAGTTAATCCCACCACAGTGTTGCATGTCCTTTAAGCCCGTTGACAGAATGTCTCACCCTTTTCTCCCCATCGACATCTTCATAATCGAAATATTTGTCCATGGACCTTATCCAATCCAGTAGTTCTTCAGCATCCAAATTTCCTTCATACATTGGGACCTCTATCTTGGATCTAGCTCCCAATATAACAACTGATCTTAGCAAGAGTTCTTTGGCAACATGTTCCCCTACATCTTCTTCGACTTCTACATCTTCACTCTCTGCATCGACGACATCTCCAACATCAGGTGCTCTTCTCTACGTTGCTTCCATCGCTTCCAGCCTTGCACGAAGTTCTCTCATCTCTCTTTCTACAACACAATTGGCTAAACGTGGCTCCCCTCGTCTCCTTGGTGGCATTGTGTTGACTGTCTCTCACACACAGAGTACACTATTGAGTTCTTTTTTCTCCTTTATCTCCTTCGCCGGAAATCTACAGACGAAAATAAACTCTGATACCACTTGATGCAAACCCCCCTTCTCTCCTAAGGACTGCACGACCTCCTCATCTAGGATCGATCAAGAAACTGAGTCTTATTGACTCTTTGGTCCTCAAGAACCTCAAATCCACTTAACAGGCCATCTTTCCCTTAAAGCACAGGTTATATGGAACCCACGGCTTTCTCCTTAATGCCTTTAAGATTCAGCATATTTAGATGCTAGCTCTCCTAGTTAAGCCCCTCCCTTTATGTGACTAAGGCTATGACCAGTTGCCTAATCGAAAGGCGCATTGCGACTTCGCAAATCGGGTCTTTACATGTGAGTCACTCTGACCCTCCCGACTCCCGAAATCCTGACAGGAGCCTAGCGCATGCTAGCCCCTCTATTCCCCTTCACCGATGTGACCCTTTACTATGACCGTGGGCCAATCTTTCGTGCACTTCATGATTTTGTGTTTCACGAGTTCGCACTTTGTGAATCGTCTCTCTAGACAATCAATGGTCCAGATCTCTCCTCGATCTGACGGCTCAAATCAAATCATGATTTTGCGTTTCGCAAGTTCTTAGAACTCTTACCTCTGATTTCTCGAGTCATGAACTCCTGACAAGACCAGATCTACGATTCAACTCCCTCCTTCGATCAACGCCTATGATCAAATCGCAATTTTGCATTTCGTGAGTTCTTGTAACTCTGCCTTTGACTTCTTTAAGTCACGAGTCAGCGAAATGTTGATCTCTCGCCACGTGTCCTCCTTGATGATGGAGGGTCTCAATGATTTCGGAACGATCAATGGTTGTGATCTTTTCACGAGTTCGCACTTCGCAAATCCTCACAACTCTGCTCTTTGACCCTTCCACTCTGCGAGTCAGCGAAATGTTGATCTCTTTCCACGTGTCCTCCTTGAAAATGGATGGCTTCGATGATTTCAGAGTTTTGTAAGTCTGATTCTCCTGTACACTTTCAAAGCTTTAAGGTTAGTGCACTTTACCTTGATCGTTCGGCGAAAATCCTTTTGTGCGTAGATCGAACGACTAAGATCCTTTCTCTGGCTCTTAGATCGAACAAGTGAGATCTTTTCTTTGCGCTTATATCGAATGGCTGAGATATTTTCCTTTGCGCTCACTCCTCATTGTCTGGATGTTGATCAGACGATCCAGATCTTTTCCCTTGAGCTTACGCTTTCTTCTAACTTAGAAGATTTTTTGAAATATTTAAAGGCTTCGACCTTTATCCTTCTCGCGAGTCTGCTTCTTGGATCTTGTTCGCACTTCTTGGAAAGTGCTACTCCTCCTGAGCTTGATCTCCTTAAAGATTTCAATCTCCCAAGCACTTCTTTCTTTTTCGGGAAATTTGTCAAACTCATATCCACAAATTCTTGAAAATAATTCTTTCTCGCCCTCCTGGTGTTCCTCTGCTCTAGTCCTTCGACTTCTTTATGTAGTCTCTTCGACTCTTCGTCGAATTCCAGACCTGTGCACTCTTTGCAACAGATATTTACACATATTTGAGTTCTTGCGACGACTGTGCACTTCTTGCAGCAGTCACTTTGCACTCCTTGAAAGGAAATCTTACGTTATTTCTCCTAAGCTTTACGATTCAAAACAGACCCTGTCAATGCACTCCTTGCGGAATTTCTGCACACCTTGCACCGGCTCACGAAGAAAAATGATTTTAAAATTTATACAAGCATTTCAAAGCTACATGCACTCGTAGCAAGATTCATTCATTCTTGAAAAGATTAACGACAACAACAAGGAAATTGTAAACAATATTCACACCATACATTGGATCAATTTTCCTCTGTTATCTTCATTCAAAATTAAGAAAAATGGTTACAAGTAAAACCAAAGAAGCAACTATTGTTCACAAATTCCTACTTGCTCATAATTCTTGTAACCCTTCTTTTAGGCGTACAAAATCTCTCTTTATACAAAAGAAACAAACTAACTGCTATCCAATTGTGGTTACATTGAGACTAGGGTTAAGCTCCCAAGTCACGCATGCTCATTTTGTCTCCACGCGTGTGATATTTCCTCTTTTGTTTTCTATCGCTTCAAAAGATTTGTAGTATTGGCTAGCGTTCGAGACTCCGGATTGGCTCTTAGGCGCTAAGTTGTCCGGCCACGTGTACTTGTTGACGATGCTCCTACATCACTCAACCACAGTCCCTCCTCACTTAAATCTACTTATCACAACCCCATACCTGTAGGCTGCCATTATCCCAATCCGCGTTCAACGTGTTTCTCAAATCCATGTAATCGATACACATGCATAGATAAATTGGTTGTGGCCCACGTTCAAGTCAACTTTATCGTGATATCATGGATGTAGAGTTTGGTTCGAAACTACCCCACAACACTTCATACACCTAAAATATCCAAGTCATATCAAACATCAACCTTCAAGTTAAGAGTCACAAGGCAACAAGCATCACAACAATGCCAGAACATAACTTTATAGAGAGTTTTTAGGCAATTTCAATTCAACCTTTCTGGTTGTTGCTTGATGCAACAAAGATACTCTGAGATAGCATTCCTTTCATGTAATGGCACCACAAATTATTATAAATGGATTTAGATTGACTTAAAGGAGTTATTATAAATAGATTTAGATTTAGATTTAATATATATATAATTAGCTTTGATTTAAAAGAATTATTATAAATAGATTTAATTTATTTTTTTATTATTTATTG
>SNQJ01S0120407.1:38473-49537 GCA_010110895.2 Picea sitchensis | reverse complement strand
CAACCGGTTTCTCACCTTTTCAACTCGTTTACGGGCTGGAAGCAGTCTTTCCAATCGAATGTCAAATCTCGTCCCTAAAGTTGGCAATATAATTATTGCCAGATACTTCTCCACTTGAAGAACGGTTATTATACCTTGAGCGGTTCAATGAGCAGCGTCGTGATGCAGCCCTAGCCAACGAGGCTCACAAACATAAAGTCAAGTGTCAGTATTATAGGTCCATTCGTCCTCGGATTTTCTCTGAAGGCGACCTTGTCTTGGTCTATGACCAAGATAAGGACCCCCTAGGGGTAGGAAAATTCAAACCCATGTGGTTCAAACCTTTCATCATAAAAGAGGTTCTAAAAAAGGGCACTTATTGTCTGGTTGAATTTGAAGGGAATGTTTTGGCAGAGCCTAGAAATGGGCTCTACCTCAAGAAGTATTACTCATAGACAGGTCACCATGGGTAACTTTTTGTAACATATGTATAGTCTTTGTACTATTACTTTCTGGTTTCTTTTAGTATTATGGACGTGTCATTTTTTTATGTTGTCTTTCATCACTATGGCAGATGTCAAGTGAATCAGAGGTATTCATTGGGTACGCAGACAGTGCTAGCTGGCACACTCGGAGGCTTGCCTCCGCAGCTTGGGTAATTTTTACACCTCGAGGCTAGTTATTATCTTCCGGAGGTATATGCTTAGGTGACACCACAAACAATGTCGCCGAGTATAGTGCAGTTATTGAGTTGCTTCGTGATTCCCTATCATTTGGTATCTCTCATCTCCGGGTCTATCTAGATGCTCAGTTGGTTGTGTCTTAGTTAAATAGAGTCTACCATGTTCATGATCCAAATTTACACCGACGATTCCTTAGGGTACGTCTCTTAGAACGAAGCTTTGATTACATTACATATTTTCATGTTCCTAGGAGATTAAACCAAATTATAGATACTCTAGCTAATCAAATTTTAGATTGGCATCTCGCACACATATGAAAGGACATACACATAAACATGTAAATACATTTTTAAATGAAAATATGATCCATAAGACACAAAAAGACATAAAAATCCATATATAATGTCATAATCACCGGAGTGCATAGGTGGACACAAGCGCCTCAAAAGTATGACCAGTAATGAGTCATGGGGCTTATGCCCTCAAAAAATATATACAAGTAGTGCTCTCGGCACGTGAAAAGTCTATACTAACTAAGGTCAGTGCCTATGGGCCCTGTTGTACTGATCAACAACGTTTTCCAAACGTCGAAACAATCAGACCCACGTCCTTGGTGCCCCCACTAAATGAGGCTACATAGATGGTGGAAGATCCTCAATCTCTACCATAGGGACTGTGCAAGTGAGCGAGGTAAACTTTCGCTCGACTCTTCTCAACACCCTCTCAGCCTCCCCGACTGGAATCTCTCCTGCTGCTGCTAGTCCCCCTACGACAGCAGGTGTGGCCCCTTACCAAGGATGATGCTTGTTCCTCGCATAGTCTGCAGGTTGCACTGGTCCCACATATGCACACAACAGACACATATCCGTCAAATACTTTGGTATAAAAAAAATGATATATAAAAAAAAACAACATAAAAATTACATATGTTTCACAAAACAAAAAACAACAAAACAATGATGTAAACTTACCCATCTCTCCTCGCTCCTCACCAGGAGGTACTGGTATCTCAGGATGTCTCGAGAAATCAATCCCATCATAAGGGTAATCCTCTATGACTGGGATCTGTCACGACAACCAAGCGAAGAAATCATCATCAAAGGACTCATTGGTCCTTACACCACCATGTCATGGAAGTAACACTGCCCATCTACAAACTGCAGGAAGAGAGGCCTGATGTCCTCGTACCACTACTCAAGGACTGAAGCTCAAAACTCTTTCAAAGAAGAAGGATCATAGAATGGTCCCAAACCTGAAGTTCCTTTGCGTCCACGACTAGAAATCTGTCAGCTGCCTCTTCATACAATCTAGCAATGTAGTGCTCTAGTCAAATATTTGTGCATTTAAGCACTTGACTGCACATTTCATCTGTGCACGGGACGCCTGCTGTAGAGCCGCATAACTAGTCATCTACCCAATAAGAAACACAATTGCCTGCAGCGATAAGTCAGTGATATTGCTTTTGGGCACCTGTGAGCTCGATCGGTCTGTACCAACCTCACAATAAAGTCCTATCAATTCCAATATGTTATGAGGCCCTTAAGGAAATGTCTAGAAGTTGACTGGTTCCCCTCTCCTGGAGAGGCCAATCAAAAAATATATGTCCTCTGTCGTAGGCACCAGTGACTGCCCCTCTAACATAAAGGCCTCTACATCAGGATGTCAATAATCAACCAAGGCATTAAGTAGCCTAGGTTGTGCCCGCATAAAAGGACATAAGAAGAACTTGAGAAGCCCACATTGCATTAAGGTAGCCACATCATTGGGGTCTTCCCCGACCAACTCACTAACCTCCTCATGCTCTCTTTCCGTCTAGTGAACATACATCCTGCAAAACACCAAGTTCAGGAGGGTTAACCCTATTTTTTTTTAATTTTTTTCATTCAATAAGGGGGTCCACGTGGGCTGTAATGATGACAGTCGCGTGTACACGCATGCAATTTTTACTTTGCCCAAATGTATACACGACCTATCATAAGACAACTCACGTGGACCTAGGGCTGACCTTTAGAAGGTCGACATCCCCCCAAAACTTGAAACCCAAAGCATAAATAAAGATTTAAATTGCAAGAGGAGAGAGTTTATACTTACTTGGTCCAGACAGATGGTCGTTTCGTCCACTGTAGCTCCCAGAATCACCACTTTTATCAAAGGGGGGATTTTGCTCCAGAGTCAATTTCCAAATCAACAATGGTGATAATGAGCTGTCAGCTTCTATTTATAGACTTTTTGGCCCCTTTTTGTCACTTTTTTGGCCCCCCTTATCATTTTTTTTAAACCGAAAACCATTTAGAGTGATTCAGGAGTTGCGTTGGAAGGGTATGATCGGGTATCATGACTTTTTTTTTTTTTTTGGAGTTTTGGGTCTCTTTTGATGGTCTGTGGGAAAAACCTTAGATGATCAACTTGAGCATGTAGGGTAGGTTTCCACCCCGACTTTTGTATCTCGTTGTCTTTATCCCTTTTCCATAGGATCGATCCCATCATGTTGCGACACAGAACCATCATTGTTTCTTTAGAAGTGTCACGATTTGGTGGTAGAGCTTACCGAAACATGGATGCCCTAGGTAGATCTTGGTTGCATTATGGTGTCCATGTTGTCACTAATGAATGTAGGCTCGGGAGTCCTTGTTGTTTTTCCTGATTACGAGTTTGAGCCTCATTTGCATGATTCCTTTTCACTAGACTTTACCTCACCCTCGGGACTCCCAAAAAACATAACAGGTCTTCTTTTAAGCCCTTTTCAGACCCTCTAAACATGAAAATATTGTTGAGCGATCTTGTGGCCTTTCACGCTTATTAAACTGAAATTTGAAGTCACGTCTATCTGGTGGTAGTTTACCCCTTTTTCGATCCGGACAGTCAACTGTACGAAGAAAGGTATACTCTAAGGAACTTCAGTTCTCTAGAAGAGTACTCTCAGGTATCATTTTAACCCTTTTTCGGGCATGAGGGACTAAATGTACGAAAAGGGAACCCCCACAGAGTCCATAGTTAAGTTCTTTTCAGACTCCCTAAAATTGAAAACATCGCCGAGTGACCTTATTCTTTCACACTTTTTAAAATGGTCCATAAGAACATTCCTAACGGAGTCCATAGTTAATATTTTTTCAGACTCCTTAAAAATGAAAAAATGGCCGACTGATCTTGTTTTTATCACACTCGTTAAAATGGTTTTGAATAGACATATTTTCGGTGCTAGTTTACCCCTTTTTCGAACCGACTAGACTACCTTTGAAAAAGGTACCCTAGTGGAGTCTCCTTTTACGTTTCTTCAAACTCTCTAAATATGAAAAACCGTTGAGCTTACCTTCTCTGGGCTTGTTAAACTTACATCGAAGGATGTTACCATTGTGTGTTTTATTAATCACATTTTCATACCCACGTCTTTGGCCTAATGTCGGATCCATGTTGCTCTCAACTGAACCATCTGAAGCATGCTTTATATGCAATCCCTGTAGCACTTTGCCTCTGCGTCTTGACACCTTTGGCCCCTGGAGGATTTTTCCCGAGTGCCCTTTTCTTTCATATGTCCCTTTTCCCTGAGCATCCCTATGTTCTGTGCACTTGGAACTAGTATGTTTGCGACACTCGATCCTCCTTTGTAACGTAACATTCTTTTATTCTTTTTCCAAAATTATTGAAAAAGACAAAAAAAATCAAATATACCCTAAAAAGAGGAAGGGAAAAGTATTTTCTTTATTGGCAGCACAATGAGTCACCCTTGGATAAAGCACAATCTGTCTGTTTGTTCGTCAAACTCTGGGATTTAATACGACCTTAGGAAGTTGTTCTCGCTACATAGAGTTGTGTCCTCCTCCGTTTGGTTATTCTTCCAAACATATGGAGAGTTTGCATTGCCTCCTACCTCATAAACTTATGTTAATGCCATGCTGCCTAAGTCTCATCATTTGTCATGCTATTTTCCAAGGGAAGTTTTTACCAAGCCTGAGTCGACCTCTCTGCAATTTGTCTCTTTCCCTCATGCCCGACCATCCTGAATGTCTAATCAAGTCTTTGTTTGAAATCAATGAAGCCTTCAGTCTGATAATCAAGATTCTCTAGTCCATGACCGACGAGCCGTCGAAGACCTCTGGGTAGTGAAGTCGTACACTCATATTACACTCCTACCTGAGTTTTGAATATTTTGAAGTTGTTTCTTGAGCTCTGAAGACCTCATCTCCAGCCATCAGGCCTTATCATCTTCTAAGAAGATGGATACTCTACACGTATATCTTTTTTTATTTCGAGATATAGCTCCGATATGTATTGCTCGCAGCTACACTTTATATGGTTATATGGCATGGATCTACAGTGTATTTGGTTGGTAGCCATGATTTTATTTTATCCCGAGCATGGGTATGCCTGCCTCAGTGAGACAATTATTATTTTGCAGATGACACCTCCCAATTCCTGGTCCCTGGGCTCACTTTTTCGGCACATCGGTGAAGATTTTTAATGTATTTCGGCCATCAGATGCTCTTCTGACCTCACACATTAGGGGGCATCTTTTATAACCCTAATTTGCACCAGACGTGCTTACCTGGCATCAGGCCATCTCAGATTCCTTCTTTGCCAAAACACTGCTGAACAACTCTTGTTAAAAACCCCTTTTATAAAGGCCCACGCGCCCTACTCCATTACTGCATGCATGTACACGCTAGCTGACCCAAGACAGCCCGCGTGTACCTACAAAAGCATGAAAAAAGGAAAGTTGTTGATGAAACACACATCTTTGGGTAAGTTAACTAAACCTTTCGGCCATGCATGACCGAAAGTTTGACCAAATACCTAGCTTCTTCTAGCCTATAAAAGAAGGGTTAGAGGTCCCATTTGGAAGAGGGAGAATTATAGTAAAGAAACTATACCCGATTGAGGATTCCCTTTGTCCCAACCTTTAGCCATCCTTGTGCAAAGAGAAGTATAGAGCAAAGAAGTTGGAGGACAGTTGAAGAGGAGCCTAGGACCAGGTTTGTGGAGCAGTGGTTGGCTTCATCATTGTAAGTTGATTTATTGAAGTTAATAATAAATAAATACTTTTCTTGTCCCACCATATGAGGTTTTCATGGTTTATTGCATATATTTTGATTAAATCTCTAACCCATTAATCTGTAGATCAAATGCATGTGGAGTTCTTTGTTTGTCTTTTGTGAATGCAGGTCAGCCTTGGGAGGAGAGCTACAGTCAAAGAGCGACCAAGTGTGAAGGGAGATCAATATCAAATGCCTAAAATAAGGTATGCTCACTTGATCTTCTTAACTACGTATTTGCTTAAGAATAATGGGGATTAGGTCAGGGATGACGGTAGAAAGTAGGAATCTTTAGATCTTTTCTGCATGCATGATAAAACCCTAAGTGTTAGTCCATAGAGGGATTTCCCACTCATAACAGCGATGCACTGCTGAAGTTGTTGGATTACTTCTTCAAGTTGTGCCACCTGCTGTGGAACACATTCTTCAATCTTCACTTCTATGACCGTCACAGAGTGAAGTGATTTGTGAACACTTTCCTGTACTTCAAGTTTCTCTGCTAGCAACTGGTCCTTGTTCTGTTGTAACTGTGCTTTTTCCTCATCCCACTTCGCTTGTAGGGAAAGATTTTTCCATTCTGGCTTACTATGTTGTTCTACAACTGCTCTCTATACTTGTGTCAAATCCTGGGTGGCTTGATATATGTCTTCTTGATCTCCTCGAAGGCAAGCTTCAACTTTCTCGGCGATCTGGTGTAATTGGGTGGGCTCATCGCCTGTTCCTGTTGTTCCAATTGTCAAGGGAGTAGTAGAAACTACTCTTCTAGACTAGAGTTCCTGCTACACTTCTTGAAGTTCGCCCTTGATTCGGTTGAATACCTCCTCCTTCTTCGCTTCTTGCTTTTATGCGATCTCTAGTGAAGCATCATTCAGCGTAGCGATTAAGAAGTCAAAGTCATCCTGTGTGAGGGTAGTCTTAAACGCAGTCAAAGTGGCCTTAGTTTTCTTTTGGGATGAAGACTTTGGTGGGGTAATCTTCCTTTTCTTAGTGGGATCCTCCTCCTCTCTAGGCGGAGTAACCTCGCCTTTGTTTTTCTCAACGTATGTGCCACCCAGTACTCACCATCACCTCCCTGTGCAGGAGAGATTGAAGTAGTATTCATGGATGTGCTATGGACATCTTGAACTTCATCATCCTTCTTAGTATTTATTGGTCCAGGTGTATCCGGCATAGCTTCAGGGATTTCCACGTTGGACATTTCTACGGGGTCTGCTGCAAAAAGGAGGTTCGTCGACCATTCCTTCGTAATCTGCTCCAAGTCTTATTCTGTCAAATTGTAGTACAACTGGAGATGATGTTTGTGCTCATCAGCGCGAGCTATGATATAGGTGAATTGGTGGTCCGCGCTGAATTTTATCAAATGTCTAAACCTATGAAGTGTGTTTGGGGTGAGGCGCAGTGTAGACTGGATTGCATTCTTCAATTGGTTGTAATAGGCATGGAAGATGACATTGGACTGCCACTGCTTGTTCATGTCACTAGAGTACCACAGCATACAAAACTTCACGGCCAGTGGTTCGAAGGGTTCGATCTCCGAAAAAGTGGCACCTTCTAGTATATCCCAGGTGATGAAATCGATTAGTATGAGAAACCAACTAAAATGGAACTCGTACCCTTGGTCTTGCGCTTCTCTGCAATCAAGCTCTAGCTAGTTTACAAGGTACTGTGCCCAGTTCATCTGTAGTCCCTCGGCGCACTTCCCTGTGAGGTCGACTACAAATCCAGTCACTTGTGTTGGTCTGTTCTTGCGAACTAGCTTTCCCGCGATCAGCTGATAGGCAAGGCGCACTGCGCCACTCTGGATAAAGGCTACCTTGTAGCCTCACGTGCCTTTCTCAACATCACCATAAGTTTCTTTTATCCTCTGTGCTAGTGCTCAGTATGAGGTCTTTCCAAGGTAAAACTCTTGTGGGTCAGGGCCTTGCATACTAAGGCCTATGATATGATTGATCAAGGTTGCATCCATAGTGATGTGGTGGTCCAACCATAAGTATCCTCCATGGTAGCAGGACAACAACAACTTGACGTATGCATTGACTTCCTGGTGTCTGATGAAGTGCGAGATCTTCATTACATTAAGAAGTGTGGACTGCGTGAGGTTCTGGTTCCATGACTGCGAGAAAATATTAGAATTATTTCCTTTGGTCCTGGTTAAGTACTTATGCGGGGATAACATGTTGTAAAATTTACGATCTCCAAGGTTAAAATCACTAAATTTCAATTCTGCGAGCTTATCCTGGTCAGCACGAATTGCACGAACCCCTTTCGAAAGGTACGCGGTGATCAAAGTGTACTCAAAGTCGCGAGGTACACTGTCACAGTTGATGGAACCGCTTAGAGGTGGTAAGTAAGTAGGTAGAATGTGTGGGATAAGCTCGGCATTTGCGATGTCATCCCTGTGCTTGGTCTGTTTCTCATCAGTCGGTCGGGATGGACCGGCACGAGCAGTGGAAGGGGAGGCCTGGGGTCCTCTCGTTGATGATTCTTGGACTTCTATAGATAATCCTCACTCTGACATGACTCTCACAGTCATTAAGTCAATCAAAACGTCTTCAACTACTTTCTCAGCAGCACTGAGCCCGTCCGACATACAATCTTGGGTCAACTAGCTCAGGTGTGAAATGAATTCAGAGACTACAATGAACATGGGAACAAGGAAATGATCACAGAGTGAAGTAATCTCAGGTTTCAGGCTCAAATTCTCACTTAGCAAAAATTATTCTTGGTGTGTGGCACGACGGACTAAGTAGGGAAACTTAGCAACGGTCTGCTTGCAACGGGTATGAGGTTGCATTAACTTATGTTATGTCTATTATGGCATAGTCTAACGGTCTAGTGGAAAGCCATAAATGCTTTCATACCCATTCAGAGTGGCATTCGAACGGTTATATTGGCTTTCAACGGCTATATTACTTCGCCTCGGCGAAGTGGCATATGTCGTTGTTTTGATATCCTGACGAAGATCCAATTCTGCAAAGTGTCTTGCTGCGAGGTGCCCTCTGGGATCATCTGTAATTTTTCAATATTAACCTTCTTCTTACTTAGCTTTCTAGCCTTCTTTCCAGTGAGCTTCGTCTTGGTGATTCTCTTCTCATTTTGATTCTTATTTTTCTTGGACATAGTCACTTCGTGCTGGTGAGATTCTCTCCTAGGTTTGAGGTATATCACTTCTTTTTTGTCTGGGGTAGAAATTTCATCCTTTTGTGTAGCTTTGGCCTCAACATCTAGGATTCTAGTGTCAGATGGATTCAAGTGGTTCTCTTATTCTTTTATTAATTGTGCAATCCTTTTAGTCATGAAATATTTTAACTCTTGTCTCTATTGTTCTAAAACCTCTTCTTCTTCCTTCTTTCTGGCTTGATCTCTTTCAATCCAAGGTTTTCTGAGTAGCATAGTAAACGGGGCGTTGTCCTCAATGAATTTTATAATCTCAAAGTCTTCTTTTGTTGAAGTTCCATTGACTGTCATAGGTATCTGAGTGAGTTTTTCACATAACATCATCAGTTTTCCTCTGAATAGTCCTATTCCTCCCAATGAAGGAATCATGGCAGGATTCCCTATAGCTTCCCAATTTCTTTCTGCAATAATGTTCACTTGTGTTTCTTTAGCGAGAATACAGTCAATGTCAAATTCCCCTATTCTTTCTTTGACTTTCTCCTTTTCTTTGAAGATCTCTGGTAATCAGACATCTTTATGTTCCTTCAGGGTTTTTTTCCTCTGTATTAATACTTTCTTTGATTCTTGTTGGGGTTCTTATATAATCTTAGTCTCTTGGTCTCCTTCAGGGTTTGCTTGCTCCATATTCATCTTTTCAATTCTAGCAATCATTCTAGGGAAATCCAGTACTTCATGGTCCATAGCCTTACAACAGAGGCAACTAGGTTTTTTCCTAGGGCATTCCTTAGTAAGATGTCTTGGACTTATGCAACTGTAACAAAGGGTTAATCCTCTCTTTCTCTTCAATGATCCCCAACTCTTCTTGTACTGCACACTAGGATCATAATGGCTAGCCTGCAAAAATTTCTTTCTAGGATCCTGTATCCATTTTTTAGTCTAGACATTGTTTCTATGCATAGGTATAACATATCTATCATTATACTTATAAGATCTATTCATATCAAACTTTCTTTCATCTATTAATGCCCTAGTTTTTAAGCTAGGACAAAATCTATCAAACATACCTAGATCCATGCTCTAGAAACAAAAAAAAATCACTTATCTCACTTAAAGATTCCATATCTAAGAACTTTTGAATATTCTTACCTTTATTAGAGCACAGAGCTTACATATCTTACCTCTTTTCTGCAGATCTGACCTCTTTCTTTCAGAAATTTCCACTTTTACTTTTCTTAGAGCACAGAATGTTCAGATCTCACTTATTTTCTTCGGATCTGATCTTCCTTTCTTCAAATCTAACCTTATTCCTGGCATAAATCTTCACAGGTCGAGAAAAAAGTTGCACACTAGGGAAACAAATCTATGCACAGAGATTCCTTTTGCACAAATTTTCTTCTTCCTCAGTTCCCAGCAATCATGGTTTCAGGTCCCGGAAATGGAACCATTTGTTGGCACAGAGGCAGACCCAGGGTTCAACGCTTCAACATCGCACCAACAAAACCCTAACTATCGGCCCTTTCGGCAACACCTATGAAGTAGATGAAGTCTCATCCGAGGTAGAGGTAGGGGTGGTTGCAAGACTCAAGTGTCTGCAACCTTAGCTGGGACACAGATCTGTGATTCTAACACTTAGCAAACACTTTATCATAGATCATTCATCTGTATTTAACCCACATGGCACTCTGCAGATGGTGCAGAGCACCACAACATTCACTTAGAACTAGGTTAAATTAGCACTTAGCAACAACAAAATTGGTCTAGCACTCAACACCTTCATATATGTCATATCTACACCCATACATCTAAGAAGCACAAAGAAAAGTATATCTATCAAAGTATATCATAGCAAAGCACATAGCATAATCATATCAAATCACAACACATGGGAAGAGACAAACACATTAGGTCGAGGCACCAAGCACAACACACAGGTTTACCATGGTTCACCCCCACCCTGGGGCTACGTCCACAAACTCTTCTTCTTTATTATCGTCTTCAATCTGTTACAAGCACAAAGCCTCCAAAACCCTTCTTCACATAGGACAGAAGATCTGTGCAGCTTGCTAGATCCTTCTTCCTTGCGTTACAACACTTAGCTTCCTATGGCAACCTCACAGTAACTTTCACTTAGCCTTGCAAGCCTCACACAATTTGCATAGAGCACTTATTCAACATCACATAGATGCACTACCAATTGCACTAAGCAATCACATCTACTTCACATCTATTTATACATTACAAAAGTGGGCCTAAGC
>SNQJ01S0120407.1:23353-38463 GCA_010110895.2 Picea sitchensis | reverse complement strand
TAGATGGTTTTGAGGCTGAAAATATTCTTCAATAAAATCCCTAATTTTCATGTACGACAACAGTGATGTTTTTCTTCTTCTTGTGAAAGATGCTCTCTTCAACTTAGCTCTGATACCATGTTAAGGTTTAAGCTATTATTAGGTTTTCTTTTCAATTCACTAGATAAACATAGCATAGATATGATCACTGAGAAATACACAATCACAAGAGACACATCATTTGTCTTGGGAAACCCTCATGGGGGAGAAAACCCGACAAAAACTTCCTTAATATAGATAGCCAATACAATACCAAGAGAATAAACCAAACAATACCTAAAGTCCTCTCTCAAGTATGCACCTCTCTCTCTCTTCTTCTTCTCCAACTGTAGCTCCAAACCTGTGCTCTGATGAACAAGTGAGTGAGTGAACAAATGATACGCTAGCCTCTCTTATTTATACAATCTGGCAGGCGTTGAACTGAGGTGTCTTTTCAGTGGCAAGGCCGACTTCTCATTCTGGGTGGTTATAACCACTTTTAATATATTCTGGGGCTGACTTATCTTTTATCCTATTACAATTAGGGTTTGACCAATCCGAAAAAGGGGATTTGGTCATTTACAATACCCTACATGATCAATCCACAAAAGGGAATTGATATAATGAATAATACACCAATAATAAATAGAATACTCTTTGCAGTTACAATATTTCAATAACGCCTACATTGAACTATGTCTTAACACTCAATCGGTCCATGATCTCTATTTCAAGATCATGGAGGGTCATTTGTCGATGATCAATTGTGAGAAATTCTCTTGTAAATCTCTCTGTAATATTTTTGTTTTGCATAAATAAATTGCTCCAAGTGGCCACGTTGGTTGGGGTTGTGGATGTTTCCATGTAGGGCTTAACCACGTCTAAACATCGATGTGTTGATATTTGATATAGTTGTGTGAGTGGTTACATAAGGTTTTCGCCTCTGTTGGGATACCTGTGTTGTTGAACATGGTATCATAGTGCATTTGAATACTCACTCTCGTTGTAGACCGAGATCTTGAAGCCGTGTTGTTGCATATTTGGTTTCTACCATTTTCGGACATTTGTGGGATGAGAGGATTGTTCCATTACGTCTGAATCGCTCATTTTAGTTAGGAATTCCTTTCATTTCACTCGGAAATGTTTCTATTTACCCAAGATATGACCATTTTAGTGAGATCTAGAGGTATAAATCGTGAATATGCCCTTTTAAATTTTTTGTAGAGATAAATTTCGGTTTTTTATTTCCTGGTTGCTACTCTTTTTTATCTGTGTATTCTCTTTTCCCTGCGCCCTATGCAATATCGACAAATCATACATAGAGCATAAAGGTTTTTCATGTCTGTGTATGCTCTTTGTCGTGCACTCTGTGTGATCTTGGTAAATCAGAAACATAGGGAAAAATTGCATTTTCCAGGTAAGCTAACCGAGATCTAACCCTTTTTGTCATCGAGAAGAATTTTGTTTTTCTTATGTGAGAACTATTTTTTATGAGCACACTCTCCAAGGCCATCTTCAACAACAACAACAACAATAACAACAATTCTCCTTCTAAACAATTTAATATGTTTTGCATTAACTCACTTGGTTAAAAGTTGCTTTATTAAGTAAGAGGTCTTGAATTCAAGTCTCTTTTTTGTTATTTCTTTTGAAAAATTTAAAGTATATATGGCTATATAACCAAGGAAATATTTCCTTAGCCATATGATAAATAAGAAATAACAAAAAACAAATAACCAAGGAAATATTTGTTGGTGATGATAGATCTCTTAGTGTTGTAGGGTTTATAATAGTTCAAGTAGATAATGGTCATTTCAATTATGTATTATGTGTTCCAAGTATTTATTGCAACCTTATATTAATGTATCAAATCACTCATTTAGGTGAAGGTAAAATTGTAGATATTTCACCTCACCAAGTTGTAATAAAGGATCTAAAATATCCTAAGCATGTTCTTGCAACTGAAATTGTTGATGATATTACCAGGTTGTACAAGTTTGACAACTTTGGGTCATTATATTTTTCATCATTTTTTGTTGCTCATAGTGATGACTTGAGCAAAATTTGGCATGAGTAGTTTGGTCATCTAAACTACCTCTCATTGAAACAACTATGTAATCAACAGATGGTGATTGGTCTTCCTCTTGTTTCTTGCAGAGATGGTGTTTGTGCCGGTTGTGTTCTAGACAAACATCATCGGGATAATTTTGATGAGCGTGCCTCTTGGAACATCTTGACCCCTTTCCATCTTGTTCACAATGACTTGTGTGGTCCACTTTCTTCTCCTTCTTTTTATGGGTGCAATTATTGCTTAAATTTCATTGATAACTTTTCCAAACACACTTGGGTTTACTTCTTAAAAATTAAGAGCGATTTTTTGACAAGTTTTTGGCCTACAAGGTCCTTGTAGAAAAGAAATTTGGATATGAAATTCAAAGGTTAAGAACAAATAATGGACAAAAATATGTGAATAATAAATTTACAAGTTACTGCACTGCACAGGGCATCCAAATGCAACACACTATTCCATATACACCACAAAAAAATGGTGTTGTTGAGAGAAAGAATCACACTAAAATAAATGGCTAATTGTGTGATCCAATCTAAGGGATTAAGTCTTAATTATTGGGAAAAAAACATTAACTATGAAAATTACATAGTAAATCACACTCCCACAAAGGCTCTTAAAAATATAGCACCAGATGGAATAAAATGAATCTAATACTAAAAATTAAACATATTACTCATAATTAAAACAATTAAAATTAACCTAGTCTAGAATAACCTAATAATTGAACACTAATAGACTCTTTAATTAACTTAATACCTAGAACTTATGAACATAGTTGATTAAAATTAAAAAACATTGAATTAATTAACATTTAGAATAAACATTAAACCCTAATAACAAAATAGAAAACCCTAAAAAACTTAATAATTAAACATAATACCTAATAATTGAACCCTAATAGACTCTTTAATTAACATAATACCTAGAACATAGTTAATTAAAATTAAAATTAATAACATTGAATTAATAATAATTTAGAATAAACATTAAACCTAAATAACAAAAATAGAAAACCCTAAAAAACTTAATCAAGTATAATTTTAATAAAGAATTTTACTAAAATCCTAGCCGACACCTAGGTTTCCCCTCACCTCCAGTATTTATTACCATCTCTTCTCATCATTTGAACCTAGGCTTCATGTCCTGAAGATGGATCCTGATTTGAATCCGAAACATCAACAAGCTATTGACAAAAATGTGGCTATTCCGATCAATCTTGAAAATCCATAATGACTTTGTACACATGGCTGCCAATTTGAATTACACCGCAGATCCATGTGGAAATATACCAAACAGTTGTTCATGGCTATGAATAGGAAATAAAATGGTAGATACATGCCAAAGGTTGTGATAGTCACGAACAAGGCCCAGTGAAAACCAGTCTCAAAATCAATCTGAAGATAATTGTATACAATGGAGTACAATATGATCTCCCACGATCACTTAAGTCATATAGGTATTGGTCCAATGAATAATAACAACCACTCAGGAAAGTTGCAACTATGAACTGATGTCTTCAAGTCTTCTACACGATCCGCCAAAGGTGAAATTCTACATTATGTGAATAAAGGAGTCGAGGTCAAACACAATGAGACTTTGTTTGATTGTCGATCATTAAGGTATACCATTAACAAACACGAGACAACTTATCGATAATGAAAGTAGGTATCAAGGCACCGAGTACAAGTGTAAATAAAGGAGTTGAGGTCAAACACTTGAAGAATCCATCGATCAGGAGACATTGATGTATTCCCAAATTTTGATGGCGAGAGAAGATACCATTGATGACTACAAGCCTCTAGGTACTCATAGGACTCTAGGTCCCGTTTCCAGAATAGATGGGTTGAATTCGATGGAAGGAAACCCACTGAAAGGAGAGCATTAAGGCATCTCTCATCAGTTAGCATGAGGTACAGATAAATATCTTGATGATTTGGAGGAACTCGAATGAAGAACATGTTCACAAACAAACGACCATGTGCATCTTTCGCATGCACCAGATGCAAGAAGTACACGAAAAAGACCCTTTGAATAGCATCCAATAAGGAAAACTACCAAAAAAGGTGAGGAAACCACCAATAAGTATAATGGCATCCAAGACACTACACAAATCCCAATGTGTGAACAGATTTATTTCCGTCGAACACAAGGGAAACCCCCCAGTCAGCTACCGATGAGAAGAAGTTGACTATTGGGTGAAATTTTACCTACCCATTATGAAAGTAGGACCAGGGTGCACAATAGGACTACAGTTTCATGTAGCTCTGAGACATACTGAGGGTATGGCAGACATGCAAAGTCAAGAGTTATGAGAAATGGCTAACAAAGGTTTATATACATCCTTTGAATAATAGCATCATACATATGGAAGACTCTGGCAGCATAGACTCAATGATGAAACTTTGTGATGTAGGAGGCACCAATCAAAATCTCCATAGGGACTAGAAGAGTAACCAGTTGGGGGAGTAAACTCTAAGTAAGGATATCATCTTCCTAAGGTCATGCTAAACCCAAAACTTTGGATGACAAGTGGACTCAAAAGTTTTTTCTTTTTTCAAAGGCGACATGGTTGCTGCCAACATGAGATAATATTCTTTTCCCACCCATATTTTTTTATTTTTTCATAGTCAAATGAATGCAATGATACAAAGGAGGAAACAAGTGTCATGAGTAAGCAACTAATTCCAACAGTGGAACATACCTATGCTCAATGCAAGGAGGTGCATGCAGGATATGGACACTCAGGGAATGTTTCCTCTTGGGGTATAGGGTGTCGAGATGCAAAGGATATGAACAAGGCTCTACTTGGTTGATGATGCAAACTGTTGAGGTGATAGGATTATAATGTGAAAGCAAGAACCAGAAATAGGCTCAATAATGTGAGCAAGAGAATGAGATTCAATTACAACTTAACTCCAAAGAATATCCTTTTTCATAAATTTAGTCTACTTGGTTTGAAAAAGGGTTAAACTTACACCAAATAGACGTCCTTTCAAATCCAATTTACGAGTGTGAAAGAGACAAGTTCACTCGACAATCTTTTCTCTTTTTGAGAGAGTCAGAAAAGAGATTAAAGAAGACTCGTTGGGAGTCCCATAGGTATATGCCATCATTCTTATGAGTAATAAATGAGGTTCGAAAAGGTCGTGGGTGCGGCGTAGTGGTAAGGTCGGTCATGTAATGACGGTCAGGTCTCGGGTTCAAACCCAAACATGGTCGTTGCTCGCTGCCTAATTAACCATTCTGAGCCAAGCTCACCACCTTTTATCTTCTAGGTATACGTAGTAACAAGAGAATGGAACGAGACGAAACGACAATGCGGCTAGGGCCCAAACCCTAGCCACCACCGCTATGATTTTTGCAGGGGCGCTGTGTGTAGCTGTCAATCCATCCCATCGCTCTCTCAGCATTCAGGATGCGACTCGATCCAGCCCATCGCTCTCTGATTTTTGCAAGGGCACTGTGTGTAGCTGCCGATCCAGATCCACTCAGCATTCAGGACGCGACTCGGCGTTTCCAGCGCGTCCCTCCTGTGTGCACGTGAGCTGGAGCAGGGGTAGGCTCTGGTGGTCGCTGCCCTCCCAAGATGGCTCCAAATCTGATTGCCGCGAACGAGGAAGATCCTTTGGAAGCTTTTAAAGCGTTGGTACGCTCGGCAGGACCTAAATCCCAGGCTTCTCTTCCGTCTAAGTTTGTTAAGAGGATGGAGGAGATCCCTTCTCTGGAACTGTCTCCAGAGGAGCCGTGCAACCTTGCCCTCTTTCTGGCAGAAAAGGCCCTCATCGGAAAGTTTACGGGGTTATGGCCCAGCCCCAAAACGGTGGAGGCATGGATTGATGAACGATGGAGGCCGCTAATACAGGAAAAAGTTACTCGGAGTGCAGTAGGCAGGGGTTTTTATGTCTTCAGTTTCTCAAGTAAAGAGGACCGCGATCTAGTTTTCAGATCTAGGCCCTATTTCATGGGGTCGAGAGGGTTTTTCTTAGCCCCCTGGACTCTTGACTTCAACCCCGGAGCCGAGATCACCGCAGCCCCTGTTTGGGTTAGGCTGCCTCACCTCCCCATACATCTCTGGGGGAAAATCTCTCTAGAGGACATTGGAAACAAGCTTGGGCGTTTCCTGGACAGTGCGGCACTGAAAGGGGAACAATTTACCTGTGCTCGTATTTGTGTTGAGGTTAACCTCGAGAAAGGCCTACCGGAAGCCATCAAGCTCTCCCTGGGGGAATGGTGCCATATCCAAGAGCTGGACTACGAGAAGATCCCTTTTAAGTGCCTCCGGTGCCATGCATACGGTCATTTCGCAAAAAGCTGCCCCAAAGTCTCTGAGGACCCAGAACCAGTCAAAGAAGATGATTTTCAGCCAGTATCTAACCGACGAAGGCAACCAAGGCGAAAAGATCCGCTTCCCCAGGCTCCGAAGGCCACTCATTCAACAGAGGCAACTCTAGAAAATAAAAACAGCTTTGATGCGCTGAAGGAAGATGAAGCCCTAGATCCATAAACAACAACAGTGAAGGAAGATCCTCCGGCAGACGAAATCCTTTCGGACTCCACCCCCCCAGGCCCAGTAGCAGCGAGAAAACTTCGGGCTTCAGATCCAGATCCCTCCGCCTCTACAGGTCTCACTGTTTCAGTCCCCTCTAGCGATTATGTGGAAACTTCTGAAACTGAAGACAACTCAGCCCCGTCTACACCCCTTACCCGAGGACGAAATACCAACAAAGTGCGCAGAGAAAAGGAGGCGGCCTCCAATATTTATTTAGGCTCTCAGAAAAAGCTGGATCCCTTCTTTAAGAAGAAAATTCCACCCCCCTCGGGTTAATGTTTTGCTTTTGTCTTCTACTGGGATCACAGTTTGTAAGAATTTACTCATGTATGCAAATTTTGTCATTCTTTCGAATTAGCTCCAGAAGCAGATGGGATTGGTATCCCGAGACATTCACAAGAAGGTTGGCAGCACTGTTAGAGGTCACCAACCTTCTTCAGATTTGTAACTTTCCGATTCTGGCTTGCCAGAATGCCGCCTAATGCAACATAACCGTTCTTGTTAAAAAAAAAAAAAAATGAGGTTCGAACGCAAAGTCATATTAGTTATACGAGACTCCTGGCCCTACAGAAAAATATGTGCATGGGCACTACATGGCACAGAGGTTATAGAGACACTTCTAGTAGCAGAAAGAACGTTTTGTGTCGCTAACAAATGTGTTTGTACCTAAGGCATACAAAGTGCAGTTATAGGAAAATGCAAGTGTGCAAAATGAAGTGATGACCTATCCTATATGTTGGTCAGCGAAAAATACCTGTCAAAGTCACGAACAGGCGACATGATGCTAGAAACCACAAGAATCCTTGGATAAAATCACCAAAACCAACTCCATCCATTGCATTATTAGTCCACTAGGCCAAAATATTTAGCAAATACTATGTAAAGTGGGTAATTTTTTTCTATAAATAGTAAAAATAACCAATTTTACTATACCATTTGTATTTTTTACCCAAATAGTGCATTTTGGACCAAATTTCCCTCGATCTTCAAGTGTTGATTGTGGGAGCTATGAGCGATGGAATTGACAACCGTATGGACCAAGTAAGTCTTCTTTACCTTCTCTTCATTTCTATTGGTTTAAAATTTTAATTTAGGTTTCAATTTTTTAGTATTTCAAGGTGCAAATTAGAAACTAGGGTGTCGAGGACATATACTTTCTAACAGGATTGTCACGTCGGGGTGAGGTGGTGAACCTAAAATCCAGGGGATTTGGGAGTGGAATGAATATAGAGGAATACATAGCCACTCACTCTGTTGCAGGGACTGAGAATGTAGGAAGCCAACTCTCGATCAGAGCGATCAACAACCTGAGTCTCAAGATCATTGTCCTAGTGTTGGCATGGATCACAATTTCGGCCTCATTGCATCAATAATTAAGGTCACTTATTCTCTACTTAGTGGAGTGCTTGCGACCCATGGTTTACGACTGGTGCACCTCATTGTTGGGCAACATGAAGGGTCAGCTGACAGGCTGCAAACAGGGTAGAAAGAGGAACTTTGGGTTCGCATCTATCCTATGTAGTTTTTTATTCGAGTGGGTTCCAGGCTTGGGCCCTAGAGTCAATATTGTTCCGGATGGACCTCGTGATCTAGCCATGGCACGGTGGAACGAGGTGATGAGGCGGTTGGGGGGTGGTAGGGTACCAACACCCTACAATGACGATTTCTTCTTCTGGTGGCATTGGCAAGCGATAGCTCTGGATGACTACCCATATGCAAGGATCGACTTCAGAGGAGACCCGGACATGCCATTACCACCAGGTTCCGCCTACGGAGATATAGGTAAGAAAAAAAAATTAAAATATTTCATTATTTTGTATTTTTGTAAAAGAGAAAAAATATATATTTTTGGATGATGTCAAGTACTAATTAACACATGCATGTTACATAGATGTGGGTCTACAATGACCAGATGGACTCCCACAACACCGGTGTAGGCACCGGGGGGATGAGCCAGTAGGAGGAGACCCTATAAGAGTGCTTCAAAATGTGCAAGGTAAATTGTCTCGTTTGATGCAAAGAATTCAAATGGTTCAAGTAGAGGATCTATCGAAGGCGATGCAACGATCAAAGGTGATGCAGCGGCAGGTGGTAGGTGTGTCCCATGCTTGGGTGAAACTCTTCTGGTGTATCAAAAATTCCATACTATGTTATCATGACACACATCCGGCACCACAGGCGTAGATGTCATGGTTATTATATTGATCGATCGTATATGTATTTTGAGGGTGTGAGGCCCAATTTTGTACTATAACACCATGTTTTTGAATAAATGAAATATAAAAACATTGGTCTTCGAATTTACTTATATTACAATGTGTACATTGGTGAATGTGTTTTATTTACTTAAGTTATGTGATAAATTCTAATCTAAAACTTAATTAGCGTATGCATAGGATACATAATTAGAACTTCTAGGTATGTGATTATGAGTGATAAAATAAAAATATTGTTCCAAAAGTCGTACCTGTAGGAATCGTCAGAGTAGAGTAGGGTCGTGCACATGGTAACTAGCGTTCAACTGGAATACTACTAATTGGGAGTCCAGGCGAACTTCTAAAGAACAAATACCATGTGAAATGGCATCGCACAAAATATCTATGATGGTGCTATATTCAGCCACATTATTCATTGATGGCCCTAGACAAACACCACCTGAAGACACCAGTTGACCCTCGGGTGAGTAAACGGCCCAAGCGGTGGAAGCCAAGTTTTGTGTATGACGATTGGCACCGTCTGTGAACCCTAAGTAGACCGAAGACTCCGTTGACATCTACCAATGAAGGGAAAACTCAATAAGCAAGTCGATGACGAAAGGGGAAAAGATATATACACTAAAATACATTAGTATACAAAGATTTACGCCCAAACTTGGGGCTCATGCGTAATATATTTTCAAGTAGATCCCATTTCTAGGCTCAACCAACATATTCCCTTCATAATGTTCTAATTCGTAGGTTCCTTTTTCTAAGACACATCGCATGATATAAGGACCATGCCACATGGGGTTGAAATTTCCTTCCCCCAGTGGTTCTTTGGATTGGTCATACAATAGGACCAAGTCACCCTCAGCGTACTGTCGAGGACAAATAGACTTATCATATTGGACCTTGACATGTCGTTTATTCACTTCGATAGTCGTAGAGGCATATTGATGTTGCTCATCTAGAATCTCTAGGTGTACGAGACGTTGTTCAAGATCGGAAGTGACAAGTAGGAGATTAAATACCAATCTATGAGAAGGGAGTTCACATTCAATAGGTAGGATCGACTCCACACCATGTACTCACTGAAAATGAGAAAAATCGATGGAAGTCTTAATCGAGGTTCGGTATTCCCAAAGTGTAGGGTAAAGCATGAGATGCCACTCAAATTTTCTCTAGCTGAATTTTTTTTGCAAAATGGTCTTGAGAGACTTGTTCATGGCCTCTTCTTGTCCATTTTCCTAGGGGTAGTAAGGGAAAGAATGACCATGTTTATACCCTAGTTTCAATGATAATTATTTCATCATTTCATTTTGAAAGTGACTGCCATGATCAGTGAAAATCTCAATCGGGATTCCAAACCTGGCTATAATTTGATTGAACATGAAAAATGCAGTAGTATTACCATTGGATTTAACTGTAGGCATGGCCTCGGCCCACTTGGTAAATTATTCTATGACCACGATAATATTTTGATGCCCCCCATCCAAAGCTAGGTTGCAATCCACAAAATCCATCCCCCACTTGGTGAAGGGACCGACGGTGATGATAGGGTGAAGAGGGGCTGGATGCGAGTCCATCTTCTGAGTGAACACCTGGCAGGGGTGACACTTCTTGGCCACTTCGACACAATATTTAAAAATAGATGACCAAAAATAACCAGCTCGCAAAATATTTTGGGTTTTCGCAAGCCCAGATAGATGAAAACCACAAGCCCCATTCTCATAGTCATTAAGAACAGACTCAACCTCCTCATGAGTCATGAAATGATGCAATATATTGTCTATGCCTTAGTGATACAAAGTGTCCCTGATGATAAGGTAGTTTTTATCTTGATATCGTATGCATCGTCGATCTTCTCTTGAAAGATGCTGAGAGAATTTCAAGGTTTGAAGATAGATCAAAATGTCTCCATACCAGGGGTCCAAAGATGAGACAAGGAAAATGTGTTCATCTGCAAATGAATCAAAATTAATAATATCCTCATCTAACCGAGGGAAGTCTTATATTAACTCAGAAAAAACTAGAGATTTCTTGGATTTTGATGAAGCAAAATCGAGATCGAACCCTTGAAAGATGACAGCCCATTTATTATATTTTCCTCCTATGATATGCCTAGTGAGGACGTATTGAAATGGATTGACATCTGCAACTACGGTAGTTTTGAAAATAAATATATAGTGTTGTAATCTTTGAACTGCGTGTACAGCAGCCAAAGCTAGCTTCTTAACATGAGAGTACTTGAGTTCAGGGATGACTAGGTTTTGACTAAGGTAGAAAACGACGTGCTCATGGAGCTTATCATCCTCCTGAACTAAAACCATACCAATCGTCCCTTTGGATGTGGTGATATAAAGCAAGTAATCTCTATTGTAGTTTGGAGGCTTCAACAGAGGCGTCGATACCAAGGCTTTCTTAAGAGAATCGAAGGATTCTTGGGCTCGCTCATCCCATATAAACAGAGTGTCCTTCTTCAAGAGATGAATGAAACCCTCAATATTGGCATAGTTTACTATAAACCGACATAAGAAGTTAGATTTCCCCTGTAAACCTTGAAGCTGAAGAACATTGCGTGGGGGAGGAAATCGAAGTATTTCCCCAACCTTTAAAGGATCCACCATGTTCCCAGTCTTAGAGGCTAAGAATCCTAAAAGACGACCCAGCCTAACGCAAAAAATGCACTTGTGAGGGTTCAAACAAATGCGATAATAGTGACATATTTCAAAATCTAGCTGAAGGTGGTAAGAGTGATCCACTCTCTTGCGAGAGTGAGCAATGAGATCATCGAGATACACTTCGAATATATGTTTGAGATCATGAAATGTGAATATCATGGCTCATTGGAAGGTTTCTCCAGTGTTTTTAAGGTTGAAAGGAATTTTCCGGTATGCGAAAGTACCCCAAGGACAAACAAATGACGTCTCATGTTGATCCTCGGGTTTAATCTGAATCTGGTTGTATTCTAAAAATCCATCCATAAAATAAAATACCTCACTTCTCACACACTCATCAAGAATCTGATCAATGAACAGTGTCGGAAAGTTGTCTTTAGGACAATACTTACTAAGGTCTCAAAAATCCATGCATATATTGATGGTTCCTTGATTTTTATTCATGGGAATGGGGTTGGATACCCATTCAGTGAAGGGAACTGGGTAGATAAATCATGCATTAAGCAGTTTCTCCACCTCTGCCTTAATAGTAGGGGCCTTCCTAGGATTGACAGCTCTGAGTCGTTGTCGAACAAATTTAGCATCTGGCTAGGTTTTAATCTCATGTTCGACAATACGAGAGTAATTTCCTGACATCTCTTCATATGACCAGGCGAATACGTCACATAATTCTTTGAAGAGTTCGGTGTAGATCTGAATTTCTTTAGGTGAAAAATCTGCATCGATATAAACATTTTCAACTTTACGAGGAATATGGGAGATATCGATCATGATGGTAGGAGAAATACTTGCCATGTTTCCTCTGGCATAAATGTCGTGCATGTCAAGTGGAACTATGGCGTGACCGACTATCTCACTTAAGGTAGATTTAAAATCATCGTGTTTGATTCTAGCAAGCTCTGGGAGGAAGTAAGAGTGATGATGCATATCATCCCATGGCTTATCAGAACCATTCATGGCCTCTACGATTGCTTCATATGAAGGTAAAGTATCATCGAGGTAATCATGTGAGAAATATTATGAAGTGGCCCACACGGGCTTAAGAATAGGATCCTTCTCGTCCGTCTGCGAGGAGATAGGATCTAGGTCGGCAAAAGAGTCAAGAACAGCCTGATACACTATCTTTGTCGCCAACAGTGGCATTTCTATTCTAGTATGAGACTGACCTTCACAAGATGAGGCCAATGAAGGTAGGGTCTAAGGATTGTTAAAATACGAAGTGCGGAGAGGAACGGACCTCATTGATGAAGCAGGCCTACTAGACATGGCATAGATATGATGAATCGGTTCCACAAAGTCAAAGGTACCCATAAGGGATGAATACATTTCGACACCAATATCCTCAGTTTTCGGCTGAGAATTGTCAATCACAAGGATCGAAGGTCCAACTGATGCATTGGGGATAGCGTGCGTAAAGGACAATTGATCGATCGTTATGATTTTCCCATCGTGAGGAAAACATAAAGTATGGAAAAAGGATGATACGATTGCAGTCATAGCATAAGTCCAGTTATGCCCTAATAATAAGTTATATTCAAGGGGCACATCAACCACCTTGACATCCACCTCCACCATATTCCCACCTAACTGGACTAGAAAGGTAGAAAGAATATCATGGGGATGGAAAGAACAACCATCGAATGCGGTCAACATGGTCGGATATTAAGAGAGGGTTGGAGAGCCAATGGCTTTCCAACAGGTTAGGTAAATCACACACATTGCAGTGCCTTCATCAATGATAGTACGTTTGATGGTATACTTCGAGTAATCCACGTGGATTTGGAAGGACACATGGTAAGGCAAGCAAGGTTTCACATCTCTGACGTCAAACTTGATAAGCTTAGCACCACAGGGGTCTAGAGCTTCTAGCGCAGTTAACAAAACATTCCTATGTGAAGAACACGTCTGGAGTACCTCCAAATCTAACATCACGCAAGGGGTTTGACCTAGATCCTCATCAATAGAGTAATTCTGGGCATCTCTAGCATTAGGGTTGTGCGTAGATCATTTGAGTACTCCTTTCGAAATACGAGGTAGAGGCTATGGTTTTTCGATTTGTAAAGGTGTCTCCAGAGGAGGGGGAGACTCTATACCTAGAACAACCAGTGAATAATTGTAATCACAAGACCGAGTGGCTACATTAACCTGATACTTGACCATATTTATGCAAAAATGGTCATCATCTTGCACCGGTGGGTTTTTACTCCGACTCGCTGCATTTTCGGCATTAGAGGAGCTCAAGGCCATGTATTGATTATGTGGAAAAGGATTAGTCTACACAGCGGGTGGTAGAGATAAAATCCTCATAGCTTCCTCAAGTTTGGGGCACAAGTGGGTAAGGTGATCATCAGTACAAAGATTACAAGGGAATTTCACCTTCCGCTTCTCTCTCTTTCCCTCACCAACATTAACCTTCAATCTATCATTATTAGTGTTGTCCTTGGGGTTATTATCAGTATTCCTCCCACCCTTACAGTTATTACCATGTCCTTTCCTTCTATTCCCTCCTGGTTACTGGTTACCATTCGGGTTAGTCGACGACTACACATAATGTACAACCGACGACTGAGTGGGAGTGGAGGAAACAAATAAAGATTGTCCTCCTACAGACTGGCTTAGAGACAATTGTTTCAACTGACTTGTCACCAAGTCTATAGACTTAACATTTGTGGAGCCTATCATGCCATCGACATGAGGTCCGACATTTTGTCTAGGGTTGTAGTTCAACCTCAGTGCATCAGGAATAATTTCGTATAACATCCCAGACTGAGCATATATGAGATCTAGTTGTTGGGATTTGAAAATCACTTCCTCTTCAGATGCTACCCCGGATGTAGAGACATCCTTAGAAATATAAGACAGTAAAGACTTAAGAAACCATTCCAACAAAAAATCTGGAGGAATGTAGGCTTTGATCAACCTCTTTCATCTACGCCACTCTTGGATGTGATTCGAGATATGAGTGGCTTTGTCCTGGTGGAGGGCCGACGGAAGTTCTATGCTGGCATCATAATGAACCAGTAATTCGAAGTGTTTGAGAAAGACTAAAACCATCGAGTTAAAGTTACCCTATGTCCCCCCAGGTATCTCTATGTACCATTTCTCTGCAACCCCCGTGAAGGTGCTTTGAAACAATATTAAACGAATATAATCGTCATTAAGGGAATTGGAAGAGAACAAAATATGAAAGGTAGTGATGTGACCACCGGGATCCTCACCAGTCTTTCCCTTGAATTTTTGAATATCCAAAGGAATATTGGTGGAGACGGGGCCCCATGTTGGGTCATGACGCACCAGGTCGTTCATTAATCTTGAGAATTCTGGAAAATTGAGCATGGAAAAAAAAGGGAGACGGGGTTGCGGCATATGGTCCCAAGCTCCCGGGAAAGATTGTTGTTGGGGAATCGCAGCCCATCCAGGATCCTGTTATGCACCATGGCCTTGTCTGGGATTGTAAAAACCCCCTCTGAACTGATTCATAAAGGGTTGGTTGGGCACCATTCTAGTAGGAATGTTATGATGAGGATTGTAAATATTTCCCCCAGCTGGAGTAGCTCCAGGTTGGGGGTTTGCCAAAGTGTGAAATTGACCCCTCC
>SNQJ01S0120407.1:11278-21699 GCA_010110895.2 Picea sitchensis | reverse complement strand
TTTCCATACATATATCAAAATCAATGATAAGAACCCAAAAGATCAAATGCCAAGATGCAAAATGTATATTTTTTTGTATTTTCAATATAAAGAAAATGAAAAAGCAAGGACTGAACAACAACTTGATATATAAACCCTATTGTAAGCAAACAAAGACAAACCAAGAAAGATATCAAGAAGCAAAAACCCAGCCCAAGATGCAAAGACAAACAATGAAACAAAAATGATGAGAAAGAAAGACCGCCCAAAAATTCAACCAAATAGAGGTTTCCTATCACTCTGCAGTCACTTAACAGTCATGAAAGAGACCCAAGAAGACTCAACAACCATCAAAACTTACCAGCAAACACCAAACTAAACAATCAAGCAAACAAGGATGATGTATGTCATTGTTTAAGAGCAAACCGCATATATACGCACCTTGCAGAATGACAACTTGCGTATGTAAGTGACTATTTAGGAGAAAACCGCATATATACGCACCTTGTAGAATGACAACTCGCGTATGTACGCGTCTGTCAAGGGAACACCCACATATATGTATTGAAACACTTCCAGGTTAAGGATAAGGCCAAGATACTCATAATCAAAATTAAAATAGGTTGTCAAGCAATCAAACGACAAGAAACTCAAGATAACTGAGAGCAATCAAAGGAGAAAAACCCTCAAAACCCCGAAAAGAATATTCAATCCCCAATTTGGTCGCCAATTATGTTACAAGGAAAATCGCTCTTTGGCATGGGGTAAACCAAAACATATGGAAATGACTGGAGAAATCAACTCTAATCTCAAGTATGATATATAAACAAATATGCTAACAAGACATGATAAAGAGCCTACCTCATCCAGACGTTCGATGAAGTCCACCGTTGATCACTTGACTCAAAGCTATACACTTGAAACTTTTCATCAACAACCAAGATAGGCAAGCATATGGTGATAATATATAAAGTTAGCACATATAATAGAATAATCCATCAATATTCATAACAAATATGCCCATGGAATAACAATTCAAATATTTGTGAGACATTAATTGGACAAGAAAAAAGTATTTCTATTAAAATGTAATCAACAGAAGTGTATGAATCACAAACTTCTGTGTCGGCACATTCATAACTGAGCAACTAAGTCCCTTCCAGCTGTGCCTCCACCACTTCAATCCTCCACCAAAGGCAAGCTCATATAAGAGAGACAATGAGGTTCTCCATCAAATAAGGAAGAGCTTGGGGGCTGAACAATGTGTTCAGAATTTAAAACGACAAAGGGATGCAGACTCAATATGAAGTGAATAATTTCTCCAGAGTAACTTTTCTCTCAAAGTTGAATTCTTCTCCTCTTCTCCACAGCTTGGATATGGCCCATTTATAGCCTTCAAATGTAACTAAAGGGTCGAGAAAAGAGTATTTCTATTAAAATGTAATCAACAGAAGTGTATGAATGACAAACTTCTGTGTCGGCACGTTCGAAACCGAGAAACTAAGTCCCTTCCAGTTGGGCCTCCACCACAAGTGTGCTCTGCAATTCTGAGAATGCCTGCCAGAATGAAGACTGGCCTCCTATATTTATACTAATTCTGTCAGAATGTCTGGGCCGACTTCTCATTTTGGGTACTAATTATGTAGTATATATTATTTCCTTTAGATGGCTTCTTCTCTTGTAGGTTAATAACCTAATACAAGGCATTCCCTTGAGCCGACTTGTCTTCTAGGGTTATTAACCAATCAATTAGGGTTTCTTCTTGCTTCCCAAAATATTCTAATCTCATCAGGGTTACACATGGAGGTAAATACCTCCTGCATCTACCATAATATCAACACTCCCTCCTAGCTAGGGAGGTATTTGAAGGTAATGGTCTTGAGCACAAACATACCATTTACTCGGTAGCATCAACATAATCATATAGACTATATCGTGACTAGATCATGAGCACCATCATCACTATTAGTGTCATCAGTTGCATCATCTCTCAAAACCATACTCCATCTAAGTAATCAAACATGATGTTGGATAAGTCACTCACACCACAGAGTGACACACGAGCCATTCTTCTAATCTGGACATATGTCCTAGAAGAATAAATGTCATGAACCATTTTTCGTCTAGGAAATCTCTGTCCATTGATCATGTATCTAGMCGATAATCATTTCCAATGATAGTCTTCAAGGCAATCAGWAYGATATCATTCAATAGAACACAACWRTGTCTATCCATAGTAGTACACAACTATAATCCAGTGGTACACTACCACACCAAGTAGCACACAGATACTTGATTTGTGACGTATAGTCACAATCAGTGGAACACATCCACCACAATAGAATACATCTACTATCTAGAGACATACAGTCTCCATAACAATCATCTGATATCAACCTGCACAGAAAACATTGTTATGATATAAAATGAATCATCTGGGCCATTCTTCCACTCACATTTGTGAGATCTTGGAAGAGCATCTGCCCTCAGAAGGTAAAACATCAATGATGAGCTATTTGGACTATTATTCTCAAGCAATGAAGAATAACTATCCTGATTTCTAAGTCTGGACCATTCCCCACCCTGGGCCATTCCTCCGGCACTAAAAAAGGTGCAACCTGGAGAGAATGAGTCTGCCCTAGGGAATGCCTATCCCTGATTGTTGAACCTGGACCATTCACCTATATGGGCCATTCCTCCGACACTAAACAAGGTGCAACCTAGAGAGAATGAATTTTCCCTAGGGAATGACTATCTAGACCATTTCCAAAGGAAATGATTGTCCTACACCAACCTCCAAAACGGACCATTCTTTGAAACTGCTCACAACTGTGAGCTTCGAAAGAATGATTGTCCGACGAGGTGGACCAATCTTCTTGAGTAACCCTCAAAAAAAGAGATTGTCCTAGACCATTCCCCATGTTAAACACAATGGGAAATCGATGTCTATGGTACATCAACAATCCATCAAACCATTTTCATTATGAAATTGACCATTCGATCTGGACCATTTTCCGAACTAGAAAATGCTTTTCCATCATAAATCTCTAACCACTTTCTGAACTGGAAAGGAACTGCTCATCCTGGACCATTTTTTGAACTGAAAATGATTGTCCATAAATCAATAACACATCAATGCTCCCTCCCAACCTAGGATTCATCTATTCCTTTTTGAATAAGGAAGTCATCTCCATGAGATCCAACTTGAGTACACAAACTCTTTTATCTTGGACAGAGGCTTTACCAAAAATGTCTACTTATCTTCTCACTTATGGAGATATATATTTGAGAACCACTTTCTCTTTTCTGGACTTCATCACGGAGAGTGTAACGTTTGATCTCAATGTACTTCAGTATTTCTGGAACACTGGTATTCCTTGAAGGCTTCATATAGCTCTAATCAATCATTGTTGGATTCATCTTTTGTTTCCTGCTAGCTCATAACATTGTGGCAAGGGTCAAACTGGAACATATCCAAGTGGTACTTGTTCTGCCATCATGAGGGTTTATTATGGATTAGCAATCCATCATCCTGTGATTCTGAGTAACCATTCTAATACAGTATCTTTGTTATAGAAATTTCTTCACCACGCTTTTGTTGTGCATTGGATGCTCTCTACCAAGTTGTCTTCTTCCATCTGCATACAAGAGTCTCCTTCTGGTATACCTCAAAACCTTGAGGTTTCTATACAATTCTTTGTTTGATTACTCTGTTGAGGAGAACAATCCTTACATGTATATGATGTTAACTCCAACCCATGGATATTGCAGACGATATAATGTCTCATGCAGAGGTATGTCTAGTTTACTAGAACGAACAATCATCATAGTCTTCTCCCTCCATCTGGGAGAACCTCTAGTTCTATATCTTGCAATGCTTTCATTCATAAGTCTTCCATACATTTTTCTTCATCACAACTTTTAGTTCCTCTACTTGATTGCTTTTAGTGATTTCATATCAAGCTGGTAGTCTTGTGATTCTCGATACAATGACTAGTTGTTCTGGATTCTCTTTCTTTCTTGGAATCTTCATGTTCTTCCTCATGTTTTTCTTTAACTCTTGGGTCCATGGAGTTTTCTATAGATTCCATGCTCTGAACATTCCAACTTCTTCCTTTCATCGTAGGATCATGGATGTGGATGGACAACCAGAGATGCTTTAAGGCTTCTTCTGAAGTTAAATTGAGCACATATTGGTTTCCATGGATGCTACCATGGATATATAATTCATCATCTTCAATGGATCATAGGATTAACTCCCTCCTAATCCTTGCTTCATGTATGAGTGCATGTTTTTCTTTTGGAAGTATATAATCAGCTCCCTCCATCTAACATAATCCATGCTTCCATCTACATCCTTATTGCCTTCTGTAAGGTGTCATAAGTCTTTCTCCAAATTCTTCTTGATTGATGATTTTGTCTTATCTTGCAGCTGTTACTTATGTAATAACTTCCACATGATTTTTGTTATCATTGAAATTTCGTCCGCAAATGGTTACAGGAGTCCAGCATCTTCAAGACACATATTAGTTCACCCATGGACCAAAAATGCATTTCCAAAAGGTCCAAAACTATACAATCAACAATAAAATTAGCATGCGCTGAGACTACATAGGGACCGTGCGCACATGTGTCATTCATAAACGCAGGAAAAAATGCACATGTGCATGATGCGCGACTGTGGACGTGTTGACGGGCGAAAATGACCGCTCGTCAACTGGAGGAGTGAATCCGGTCCGGGGTTGTATGCTTAACCCAAGCCGTTTGGATTAATCCACTTCGACGGGTTTAGCGGTTCCATTAGCCGATCTAAATCCTAAGAAAGTAAAAAAAAACTAAACTAAAGAAGATAACTTAATAAAAAACACTCGCTCAAAACTATATACAAATCTAAAATATACTTACAATTTACTAACTAATATTTATAAAATAGCTCTACTTATTATATGTACAATATATCTATATGATTATATTTCTAATATATGTATAATATTTACAGAATGCAAATTTTAATCTAAACCTGCGAAAATCAAATATGGATTGATTAATGACAGCCAAACTATCATTCAGTCTTTTTGATTTTTTATAACTTTTATAAACAAGAAACGAAATAGCAATTGAAAAACAAAGATAACAAACAATGCAATGTATTTAGACTACAGGAAATTTCTATATTAATTAAACTAATGAAATAAAATGAGGGAACTAACTTGTAATCACATCTCCCATTTGTCCTGCATACAGTATCTAATTTCGATGTTTGATGAGGTAAATCGCAACAAATCTTACAAACGCTTCACGTAAACGTGAAGCAGAAGTAATTGAATGCTAATGACAGAACATATAAGAGAAGTAGTGACATCAATTTTTATAATTTTACAAATGGTCACATTGAGATAAATCTGGTTGTAAACAATTTGTATATAAATGTTCAATGAATAAAGAAGATTAATCTTCTAATCTTAAATTTGAACAGAGTAATTACTGTATGTGATATAAGGGACGTAAAACACGGATATCATATAAATTTAATCACACCAATCTGCAATAAACCATGATATCTAAAGTAGTCACAATTTAATTACAAATCGAAATGACCATAACTTGAATAAAAATACGATATATCGAAGCTAAAGTTGTGCAAATATCAACTTCCATTCAAGTATGTCAATCATAAATCCATAGTTTTTGCTCCGAGGCAACAATGGTCTTTAGTTTACAAAACAATACATTTATATAGGTTACAGGATCAAAACGTTTCCTGTGGATATCATCTAATTTGTTCCAAAAATTGTGGGGGATGCAACCTCCCAAATTCTACTTGATGTCAAAACTAATAGCCTATTCTAAAACAACATAAAAAATAGCATGCTGAGAGATGCCACCAGTGATTCAAATCTCCTTTAGAAATTGTAGGTTCCTGAAAACACATACGAATAAAAGATCTCAGATGCATTTTCAGTTATTAAAAAAAGCAGTTCGAATTTTAGTAACTAGCTACAGAATCTCACGATTATGTAGCTAGTTATAATTATAACTAGAATCGTATTATTTTGAATCAATCAAAACAGACTAGAGTTAATATGTGCAAACAAATCATGTATTCTAATTTTAGAAAGACAGAATCATCCTAAACTTATATTTTAAAAAGCATACCTCAGATTAAGGGATTCGACTTAATCAAGCAATATTTGAATTTACAATGGCAGTCATTGCTTCCACGTTCTTAAAAACAACAGACCCTGTGGTTTTTTGTCGCTTATCTTTGGTTTGAGCTACGGATTGTAATCTTCCATTCTCTTTCGTTAGCAAATTCACCTGATATTCCAAGGATTTTAGCCGAGACTGAAGTAAAGGCACGTCTCTGTAATACCTATCGATCCATGATTGACATTCGTTACATTGCGGCTGAATAGACTGTGTATTAGCAGTGATAGTGTTAACAGGTGGGTAATTTTCCATTTGACCTGTAGGTTCACTACTGAGTTTGATTCCAGGAAAATCGAGATTGTCTTTAAGACACGGTGAAAGGTTTGTAACATAATCATAGGGTTTACCAGAGCAAAGTCCATACGAATATGGATATTCTTCAGTTAGGAATCTTTCAATTTCTGAATCGGAATCCTCGCTTAACACAATTGAGTTTTGGTTTGCATGGGGCTTAGGTTTATTTCGGGTACATCGTGAAACCCAACGCGCGGCCCTTTTACTCTTATAATTGATATCAACATTGCCTTTACACTTTTTCTTTGTGGATTTTTTAACAGACTTATCACCACCCTTGGGATACGAATCTGGTAGAGCGTCGGGTTGGGTAGTGTCAGGATAGGTCAAGGGTTCCACATCAGAGATAGGATCACAATGCAAGAGCCAAGGAGGAGAGATGGCAGGCTCGACGAGGGTTTTTGTGACAACAGACTTCTCAACCTGTCCTATCTCACTGCTAACAAAACCATTCCTTAACAAGAAGGCATCCCAACAATCATCGTTTAATTTCAACTGATGGATAATAATAATCTTGATCAAACAATGGTGGAATAGGCTAGAATAGGATTTCTGCCTTTTAAAACGCTTTGCCATTTTGTATAGACTTTGAAGGAGAAAATAGGGCATGTTTAGGGGAAAATCGATAAAACTCATGAGCAACCGCAAGTGATATAAGAAAACCAAACCAAATCTCCCCTCACAGGTAACGCACTGTTTCACGATAGCTAACAGATCATGCCATCTAGGTTTTAGAGATAAAACAGCCATACCTCGGTTGCAGCTGGTAATCCTCCTTGAGGTGAACAACAATGACCAGGGAACCTCTTCAACCTTTGAGTTTTTAAACCACTTTTGTCCCACGGCTGGTAGACTGGTGGCTTGGCTAATAAAATCTTCGTTTAACTCAAGCTGGACATCTCCTATTTTAGCTCTGCAACCATCGAACGTTAACGCGAATTCTTGAGCAACTGTTAAATTAAAACCCTCGAACTTTTCAACAAAGACACACCAGCCATTCATTTCTAAGTCTTCTTGGGCATTATCAAACGATAACAATGTCTGGACACCGTTGGGTTCAATCCTCACCACAGGAGCCATGGCTAACAACAAGGAACCGACACTGGATTCGATGGTAGGGTTTGATAGAATAAGCACAGAGCCATTGCCCCGAGCTTCCCCAACGTAATGCAAAGACAACTCAAAATGGTAGGCGGGAGTGTTAATTGCTATATGTGTGAGAAAAATCGTGTAGATCGAGGCCATGCAAAAACATAATACCATGTTGTACTTGGAATGACACCTCGGCATAATGGTACACACAAAGATCATAACAGTTGAAAACAATCGTATGCATATCCACGATTTGATCACAAAAACAATATGTCAAATAAACAATTGAATCAAAGAATTTTATAAATCAAAACCCCATTAACATTAATCGAATGCTAAATGGGTGGTGGTTCAATACTCATGTAACCAAGGTGTGTTCAATACCAAGGGGTTATAACCATGAAAACAACCATTTTCATAACAAAATACGACAAATCGACAATAAACCATATGAACATTAACCCTTTCATGAAAACAAACATGAATTCCAACTGTGAGTTTTCATGCTTACAGTCATGAAAACAAAATCGAAAAGCAGGCACGTAGAAAGCGACGAGAAACAAGCGTTGTTTAATGAAAAAGGTTGTGACGAGAATTTAAAAACCATGTGTATGCAGCTTGTAAAAGTAGAGATTATATTATTGTTGCCAACAGGACGCAAAAAAATGTGCATCCCTCAAAACAACACATTTATGATATTGGTCGGCCTCCCACCCACTTCTGGTTCAACTTCCAAGTCGATTTGACACCCAAATCTCGGTTGAATCTGGTTGGGTAGCTCGTCAAATACCTAAGGGTGCCCTAAATGGCCCCTTATTCACACTAAAAGTTGGTTGAATAATGCCTCAAAGTTATGCTATAAAAGGAAGCCATGGGTGCACTATATTTTCAAGGAATTCATTTGTATTGTTATGTTGTTGATATTCTCTTGGAATATCCTCTTTCCTCATCAAGAGTATGCTAGCACCATTTCACTTAGCCATTCATATCACCTCTAGAATGAATGTTCTTTGGATTCTCTTCACCATTTCATCCTAGTTCCTCATTTGTAAGAAGAGCTCAATATTTGGGGGTCCAAGAGCCCTCCCTTGAAGGAAGAGGGGACTCAAAGTATCCCTTTCTTTTCGATGTTTTCTTTCCACTAATACAATCCTTTCCATTGGTGGCATGAGTCTTGTTTGTTCCTTGTTCTTATGTTCTTATGCACCATAGTTTAATTGTTTTTATCATTTTTAGTTTAATTCTTTGTTTATCTTTTATGCTTTATCTTTCTAACCCTTTCCTTTACTGTTGTCTTGCCTAGCTACCCAATTGGGCTTGTAAGCATCTCTATTTTACCCATTTAGGGGACAATAGAGGTGCAACAGATTGGCGACTCCACTGGGGGAAGGTATCAATTTCCTCCCCCATTTGGGTAATTTTGGCTCTTCCTTTTGTTTATTTAAATTGCAGCAACCATAACTGGCCCAAGCTGACCTGCAAAAAGACAAATTCAAAGCTGAGTTGAGAGAATTTCATCCGGAATTTTCTTCATGGTCATCTGACAGACGTGCGTGGGTTTAGTGGCCCACAGTCGCGCATTGTGCGCATGTGCGTCAAACCCATAGTATTTCTCAGCACCCTCTGCGCACCTGCGCCCATAAGGTGTTTTCAGTTCACGCATTGGCACTCACAGCGCCTCTGTCTACTCTGAGATCCGCGCATCTACTCAGAAAATTACACATTGTAAGGTTTTTTGTGATATGTGGAGGGCCCATATCCTTCTTAAAATTGATTTCATGCATGCTGTAATCTACACCACACTTACATGCCCTCTCCATATAAAGGGATTAGTCAAACACATAGGCACTTAGGGGTTAAAATCATAAAATTTTCCTCTTTTTTGTCGTTTTGCCACATGGATGGCTTGCTTTGACTAAAGTTAAGTTGGAATCATTCTACATCACATATAAAACTTGCATTGGGACTAGAAATTAGATATCAATCGTTGAGTATGCTCTTCTCTCGCGCCCCAAAGCGATCTTGAGAATCAGAAAGAGGTTGAAGGAAAATTTCATCTCCCTTAAAAAAGAAAAAATCTTTAGGAGAGGACAACATCCCCCTCGGGACTACTCTTAGTTTATTTTCTCAAACACATCTTAAATATTGTAACGGGACCATACATGCCCACATGCTACAAATATAGGATAGTTTTGAAATTTACTTTCTTAGATTAAATCACTAGGGAAGTTTTAAGGTTTTGTAACGGGTCCATACATGCCCACATGTCCACAATCTAGGATAGTTTCAAAGCTTTCTTAGATTAAATCACATTAAGGAGTTAAAGGAATAGTAAGGACCCACATGTCCACATGTTAGTTTCCTAGGGACTTTAAAATTCCGCAAGGTTGTACCAATGACATTTAGTTAATTAGGTAATCAAGACTTGTAAGGACCAAGCAAATTCCACATGCAGCAAGGTGACACCTAATTTATTAAAAATATTGGCACACTTTCACTTGTTCACACACAAAAGTCACTACTCACTCACATAGTTTTCATCTCGAAACGTGGAGGTTGAAGTAAGTTTCCTCCAAAGGGATTTCGAAACACCCCACCCTTTTCTTGACGAAACTATCCACTCCCACTCAATTTCAAAGAGATTGGTTCACACCCCCAATCTCTCAAACAAACACATCTAAATGTTTTCTAAAAACTCACTAAGTTTTCCTCCACAGAAGGTGCCAAAAGAAATTTTTTAGTGTAGGTAGGATTTCAGGGATAGGCATCCAAATAACTCCCCGTTATCTGGTTCTCACATATTCAAACAATAGAAGTTGTCAAATAGGGAACTTTAAATCCTCCAA
>SNQJ01S0120407.1:0-11268 GCA_010110895.2 Picea sitchensis | reverse complement strand
CCTCCAAGTCAAGTGTTCCTAACACCATAAGGCAGGGAGATACCCGTGAAGGGTTGAAGGCCGAGGTCTGGCTGTTCTATGTGTCCCCCCTTGAGGCACCCACCTCTTGGACGGGATCCAGCCCGTGACCCATTTCTTAGGCAGAAAATCTAAATGTTGCACTTTGACCGAGGTACCTAGTGACCAAATTTTAGGACATCTACCCAGGTGGAAATTGTGGGCTGCAATTGCACCTTGATCGAATTTTGTGTGGCTATTGGGAAATATCTCTAGCTCTTTCGGGATATGCACCCTCTACCCCTCATTATAACTGATTACTTCATCCTTCACTAGTTCCTCTTCTGGTGGCTTCAGACCCCACTGTTGAGTGCTACTGGAAGGTCCAGTGTTATTTGAGAGGAAGGACGTTACATATTTTAGGAAACGAGCATTTTTTTTCTTTGTTCCCCCATGCAGACAAAATCCACCTACCCACATGTATGATTCTTTTGATTTATGTATGTTGTTCTTGTGATTACATACGATTTTGAGATATATTGTGAAGGTCCAAATTATACAAAGTCTCTTGTTCATTAATTTATCTCATCACCATTTTCACACATCCACCTTTCTAGTCATACATCATAGGGGGCCCACAGAACCCCCATTGTTCCAGACGCTTGCTAAATCTCCATCCCATTCTAGGGGGAGTTCCTAGTCTTGCCAACTCATTGGCCATACTTCCCCACACCCCTTTGAGTGATACTATCTTGGGATCAACTTTGCTTGGTTCCACTCTGCTTGGGTCCACTTCCCAAGGTCAAACACACCCACACTCTCCTTTCCACATAAGTAGGGGGCTAACTTCTTCTCAAGGGGGAAGTACAAACCCAACTAGTCCCCCTCAAGGGTCAGGTACGCAAAACACTCACACTATGGCTGGAACTAATCCTCCGCCACCACCTCATATGTCATACTTGGCTTCCCTCAACATACTGGATCTGACTAAAATCACCAATGATCCTATATTGCACAACCCCACATGGTCAGCAATGCCTACCAAACTGCCCTCAGACATCCCCAAGTTTGAAGGAAAACCGGGAGACGATCTCGCCAACCATATCATGACCTTTCACTTATGGTGCTCTTCAAACAGCATCACAGATGATTCTGTTCGATTAAGGTTATTTCAACGTACACTCACTAGCCCATCAGCTAAGTGGTATGTAGAAGAAAAATCTGGGTCCCACGTGACCTTTGAATCCTTGGCCAAATCATTCTTGACCTTCTTTCAACTACCAATTCATCGTGACAATGGCCTCTAACTACTCTCAGAATTTAAACAAACCTCCTCCATGCACATCGCTGATCACATTCACGAATGGTGTCAACGGCATAGTCTATGCAAAGTTGAAGCTACTCCACAACAATGTCTCAATTAGTTCCTCAAATCACTTGTTTCCCTCCTTGCCAAAGATGTGGCCACCACCTTCCCCTAGTCTGAAGAAGAATCCATTAGCAAGGCCCAACAATTTGAACTCATTTACTCACCATCTGGTTACTTGTATATAGTACTACTTGATGCCCCGAGACCCGTGCCATTCGGCCAGCACAAACCTGAGATGTCTCACTCAACGGATGGATTGATTGGTACCACTACACACCACAATTCACATCCCCAACAACCACCAATGTATGGAACCCCTCAATATCCACCTACATACGACGGACCCCCTTATTATAATTCCCCCCCTTATCCACAACCATACCCCTTGACCTTCCCTCCTCCCACCAGCGAACCACCGCCATCACCCACAATACGCCCTGTAGCTCAACCTAATTCTGGTACCCCCTCCACCTCTACTTACACTCTACGCACTAGTGAAACCACCATGCCTTACTATGCATCCTACAGATCGTTACCACAGCATAATCCATACTTTCCATTTCCTGATCCCCCCCATCCTATTCCTTCACCACAAGGACAACCACATGTTGGGGTTAAATTTGTTCAACCGTCTCCCATTCAGCAATACCAAAATTTTGAACAACTAAATACGGCTAATCCATCCCATCAGTCAAACAATGCCAGAAAGAAAGGGAAAAACTGAAACAATAATAATCTCGAACCGGGAGGAAACCAGAACCAACCTATAGGGGGCAACCAGAACTAGAGGAAACAGAACCCTCTAGGGGGAAATAACAACAAAAACCAAGGAAAGAACAACAAAAATATTCGTAAAAATTTCCCTCGTGCCCTTTGCGGTGAGTATGGCCATTATACTGACCATTGCCCCCAAATCGCAGACTTCAAACGGATGAAAGAATCTGGTAATGGACCACATCTGCCAACCATGCCTTCCCCCCAGCAAGCCCCACAACAATATGTGCAACACCCACCCCCGGCCGTGTTGAAAAACCCCATACCACATCAAGGGGTGATGAACACCCAACAAGAGATGCACCCTACCCCACCACAGGCAGGCCCATATCACAACCCAACCACTTCGGTAGATCGAACTATCCTCCTCACTAGTGAGGAAGAGGTCCTTCTACAAATGCGCAGTCATCAATACAGTGCACCCTCTGACCCGAATCCCACTACCTCAGAGGCCACCCCATTCATGAATATCCCACCTTTGATGATTTTGTGCCCTAATACTGAGACACCTCTTTGCATCCCTCGCATCCCATTGCGAAGGAATGTCCATAACCCTCAAGCTAGGGCAGCCCACAATTATAGTCTGGTCGATGACTTGGCCCAATCCCCCACTGCCATGTTAGTCTTAGAAGTTCTTCAAACCTGTCCTACTCAACGGAAGTCATTACTTTCCACTCTGGGGAAAGTCGACCCTACCGATACTCAACTCATCACATTTGATCTCGACAGTGGAGAACCATGTCTCCCCACTCTTGTCGCTTTTCAATTACCAATTAAAATCCGGAACATCACAGTTCACCGTTGCATCATTGACGAAGGTGCATCCACATGCATCATATCCAAAACTGTTTGGCAGAAACTTGGTTCTCCAGAGCTAATACCATCTGCCATTACTCTGATGGCTTATGACGAACGACCCTCGTCTCCCAAGGGGCTCTTCCAAAATGTCCCCGTCGAACTTGGGGGTAAGACTATCCTTATTGACATTGAGATTATTGATGCCCCACTCGACTATAATATTTTGTTTGGTCGTAGCTACATGTATGCTATGAAGGCAATCGCCTCTTCTGTGTTCTGAACCATGATGTTTCCCCATAACGGAAAGATCATTACCATTGATCAGGTATCAAATTATGAGCCTAACCCTTCATCCAACATCGACAATATCTTGTCGTTTGTCCACACTAATCCAGACGCCTATCCACTCAACCCATCCTTTCTAGGGACATACGATAGAGCACCACCGTTCATCCATCCCTCAGCACAAGTATGTGTCATTTCCACCAAAGGAACGACAACTGAAGATATTCTCCCTCCCATTGAGGCCTCTTTTTCCCCTGACATCCCACTAGTCGCAGAATACCTGCCTCAGGAATCTCCTGGAACTTGTTCATCTCTACCCGTCCCTGATCTTCCCCTCCCCCAGGGCCATATCCTGGTTTGGGAAACAGTTCCCCAATCCATTACCCAAATCCCTTTCTTTTTCCCCCCACCAGGTGTACAAGCTTTCCAGGTAGCTGCAACGCTCACCCTTCCTAACATGGTGTTAGAAATCCCAGTATGGTATCTACATCCACCTGAGATGGTCCCTCAACCATCCCTCCCTCCCCAAACAGAAGGAATTCCAATGCAGATTCCCATACTTACCCCCACCGTCCCATCCACACCCCCACTCGTTAGCACCCCTGCCACAGCTGGGGGTAGACAAAAAAAGGACCCCACTGCTCCACTTCCCCCACGTGTCCAACCTCCTTGCGTGCTATGAGAGAAAGATGGACACCCCACCAACAAGTGCCCATCTCTCCCTGAGTTACGTAATCTCATTCAACTCCCTCGAGCACCACCACCGCTCGTCACTTCCTCCAGTACTACCACTCTCTCCCAGAACATAAGTAGCAAAGGACTGCGAACCAAATTCGCATGCACCATCTGTTCAGAATATGGCCATTACACACAGCATTGTCCAGCGTTACCTCAGTTCCGGCAGACGCTAACAACTGTACACCAGAGCTTTCAGCAAGAACCCACCCCAACACATGTCACTGACATCCATTATGTCACGACCTAAGTCAATGAACGTATGCGATGTCCTTGCTCCCTATGTGAATCACTTGATCATTTCACATATCAATGTCCTATGATCATTGAATACAAGCGTCGCCAATTGACCCTTATTCAAAATCATACACCCCCTCCTCCAGCAGAACCAGTGAGTACCCTTACCGCATCACTGGATATGGTTCATATCTCTTCACCAGAACCTGAGGCACTCCCTACTCCCCCATGGTTCCTAGATGATTTATATGAGGATTTACCCCTAAATCCCCCCAATTCTCCAATTCATTTCCCCACAGAAATTCTACGCCCGACTACCATTTTTAACCCACAATATCTCGATATTTGGTTTATGTCGAGCAAACCATCACAACCTCCTTACGATACCCCCCCTACATTGTCACCACCAGACAACTACCCCACAATGATAGTCACCAAAGTCACTCCTTTCAATCCCCTATATTATCAACAGTTTCACTGCGATGAAGACATCCTTGAGGAGTTAACTAAACCCAATTTCCCATGGGACGCGCTCCACCACAGAGCCAATCGCGTCTTGAATGACTGCCATAGTGGCGCTTGTGGGGGCCACCTCTCAAGAATGTCCACTGCTTAAAAAATAATTCACGCCGGTTATTTTTGGCCTACATTGTTTCACGATTGCATCAATGTTGTGAAGCGATGTAACAACTGTCAGCTTTACGCCAACAAAGCATGAGAACCACCTGCTCTTCTACACCCGGTCATTACCGCTGGCCCATTCTGCAAATGGGGCATCGACTTCATGACTTACAACCCTCCATCTAGCAGTGGACATAAATACATCATCGTTGTAGTAGGTTACTTCACCAAGTAGGCCGAAGCTATGCCCACCTTCAACAACATCGTCAACACTGCAGCGCGTTTTTTATTTAACCACGTCATCTCCCGCTTTGGAGTACCACTCCAATTAGTCTATGATCACGGGAAACACTTTGAGAATGATATTTTCATCGAAATCTCATCCAAGTTAGGTTTCTTCCACAAGTTCGCCTCCCCATACTATCCTCAGTCCAACGGACAGGTAGAGGCAGTCAACAAGGTCCTCAAAACCATGTTGCAACGCACGGTTAACAAACATAAAACCAATTGGCATCATATGTTGTTTCCCGCATTGTGGGCTTATCGTACAATAGTTAAAACTACCACTGGTTTCACACCATTTCATCTAGTCCATGGCATCGAAGCTACTCTCCTCATTGAATGCGAAATTCCTACCTTATGCACCGCTATTGAGCTATTACCCGGCACTGCTCCAATGGAGTAGCGATTACTGAACTTAGAGTCACTGGATGAAGATCGTCGATCTTCATTACAGAACAACGAAGCAGCTAAAAAATGATCAAAGGCCACCTTTGATCGCCATGTCAACCTTCACTCATTCAATGAAGGTGACCTCGTCCTTGCTTACGATATCGCCCACGATACCCTCGGCCATGGAAAGTTCGATTCATTATAGCATGGACCTTACATCATTCAACACTGCCTCGCTAAAGGCACATACATTCTGGCCTCCCCTGAAGGCCACCCTCTCAAAGAACTCGTCAATGGGTTGTACTTAAATAAATTTTACGCCTGAACGTAGCCATTCTACACTAGGATTTTTCCTTTCGTACGCTTTTCTTAGAGTTTTTAATCTTCTTTTTTTACACCTTTCATCTAATTTACCATTTGTGTTTTTGACAGATGCCTCCTCCATCATCCTACCACATCGGTTACGCCGACGGAGCCAGTCGTTGGACACAAAATCTCGCTTCGGCCGCTTGGGCTCTTTATTCCCCCTCACACGAACTGCTCCACTTTAGCGACATATGTCTGGGCTCAGCAACCAACAACCAAGCCAAATACACCGTCGTCATTGGTCTCCTCATCAAGGCTAGTCATCATCACATTCATCACCTTAGCGTCTTACTAGATTCCCAATTGGTCGTCCTCCAACTCACCAATGTGTATCGTGTCCACAATCCTTGCCTCTTTCGCAAATACCCGCAAGTTAGACTCTTATCTCGACATTTTGATTCCATTACATTTACACATATTCCCAGACAATTTAATCAAATAGTAGATAACATAGCTACCCTAGTGTTAGATTGGCATTTATCACATCAAGTTACCAGTACGGATACATCAAACATCAATAATATGTCACAACATCTAAATTAGACATCATCAACAAAACCATAAAACACATGTGAACATTACAAAGATCCCAAAATGTATATATATATATATATATATATATCGGTCAAATATGCCATCAAAATGTTTACAAAAAATATAGTACATCCATAGGTCGGTGAACCACCTCTCCCCTATAGATACAAAGCTGGTGTCACCGCATCAAGTAGGCTCGCAGGCCTATATAAGTACCAAAAATACAAAGATACATACAGAGACATTCATGGTGCCTCTAGCCCACCACCACCCGGTCCTCTCTCAGGTGGAGGTCCCTCACCAGCTATCGGTCCCTCCGGACCCAGAGGCAACCGCCCAGTCAACGCAGCACCTGCTACTACTGCTCTCCAGACCACAGTCCACCACACCAATGGGAGGCCCACACACTGCTCCAGGACTCCCCTATCCTAAATCTGTGACCACATGCCCTCACTAAAACCCCCTATATGGCCCTCGTACAGCCCTGCCCAAAAAACAATCCCCTAAGTCCTATGCAGGAGGATACGACAACTAACCTGAAACTAGTGGATCTTAGAACGGATGTCTTGATCACCTAGAATCTCCAAATATCCTATCAAATTGCTCGTCCACTCACTAAGACAGCAGGTACAAATGAGGTGGCATTGTGGGCCTTATAGCTATATATAGTCCATTTTGCCAAACTTCCAGACTCAATTTCGGGAGCTCCGAACGTCCGTTTTCGAGTTGTCTTCAGCCATGGGACCAAAATCCCCCCACCTACACAATCATATTACCCGGGCCACTTTTCACTCCCAGCCCTCAGGCAACATTTTTTTTTACCATACTCACACTCAGGTACGCATGCTCACATACACATCTTGTTGAATAACTGTTAAATTTTATTCATCTTCAGATATTGTTCACGTCGGGTATTCGGTTTTCATGTGCGTAGGTACTTGGTCATCCCACATCAGCGGTATCCTTCCAGGTATCTAATCGAAACTGGCATGTAGTCATTCCCTCTGAATATCAAAATGTATCTCCCAATCACACCCTCCGATCTTCGCCTCTAAGATCCCTATATCCGGCTCTGCAGAACTGTCACCTCCACTGCATTTCGGTACTGAAAACTGGTAGCTCTCCCCCACATGAGTTGTCCCATTTATAGTCCCCTTAACAGTTTGACACTCGTGTTGTTTCAACCTTTAGGGATGGGAGTCCCAATAGTCTTACGCATCGTCGAGAACTAGCCACATCCCCCTTCTCCTCCTCTTTCTAGCCTACCCAATGGACTCCCAGATTCCTTCATGATGGTTCTAGTTTTGACTACACCTCCACAGTATCATTAACCATCCATTTCACCCACCGTCAGTTTTCCCATCTACAGATTGTCCTCCATACATTTCCATAATATAGAAACTCACCTATGGGTCCCCCACCCTCCACTTGTTTTTCGAGCATCTTGCGCCCTCATTAGGCCAATCCATCTTACACTGGGGCACCCGTTTCTGTATCTGCACAGTTATCCCAACTTATTTTTTATTCTTTTGGTAATTGTACAAACCCTTTTTTCGCATTTTCATATCTTTTTGTTGTCGCCTTTAGCGACCTTCCTTTCCTCGGCAAAGCAACCCTTGTCGCCCTTGGTTGGGGCATTTTCTCACTTCCTCTCATCAATGACATTATCGTATAGTCCATACACCTTTTTGATCTCTGTTTTTTTCCATTTTTGTCACGCCTCTGGCACAACTTACCCTCGTCTAGTCATCCCCCTGACACTAGAGCCAGTTTTAAGGTTGTTGACACTTTACACATCTCCCCAACCAAGGGAATTCTTGAGTCTTACCACATCTTGAATTTTTCCATGTACCTCCTCAGTTCTTACTGTCATCCAGTGTATTTCACGAAGCCCTCTGCTTCTTGGAGTCGTGTCTCCCTTTCTGTCAACATCAACAAAGTTTCCAGGAGGGCGACAGTATCTTGACTCTCATTACCGTTACAATGAGGAGTCTCGGACGGCACAGGGAAAAACACCATTGTTCTCTGTTGTCATTGACCCCCCTAACATTCGACTTCAAAAACTATTTCATGTTACTGTGGGTCTTACTTTGTGACTATTGCAGTTGTTTTATCTTAGCCGAAGACTCTGAAAATTGATAGAATATCAATGTCTGCACATTATTGACACTTCTCACAAGTTTCCTTATCCCCTTTCAGAGTTTTGTTCACCATCAGAATTGTCCTTATCCATTATCAAACCGCCCTCGAGGGCGTTGCAATCATCTACACCAACACATAGCTTCAGTTACTGTATCACACATTTTGAGTTACACGACACGAGCATGGGACATGCCCGCCTCGTTTGTACAAATTTTTCTTTTTCCACACCTCGAGAAAAGTTTGGATCTTACAGGTTCCACTCTCCTTCCAATGGATCGCTCTTGACAATCCCCACAATGCTCTTTCTTACAAAGGTACTCTCAGTAGAAGAAACATTGATGAATTTCGGTTATACGTATGCTCCTAACCTCATCCATCAGGGGGCATCTGTTATCACCGGAATTTCATCCGCAAATGGTTACAGGAATCCAGCATCTTCAAGACACATATTAGTTCACCCATGGACCAAAAATGCATTTCCAAAAGGTCCAAAACTATAAAATCAACAATAAAATTAGCATGCGTTGAGACTACACAGGGACCATGCGCACATGCGCCATTCAGAAACACAAGAGAAAGCACACATGTGCACGATGTGCAACTGTGGACGCAAAAAACCGTGCATCCCTCAAAACGACGCATTTATGATATTGGTCGGCCTCCCACCCACTTCTGGTTCAACTTCCAAGTCGATTTGACACCCAAATCTCGGCTGAATCTAGTTGGGTGGTTGGTGAAAGACCTAAGGGTGCCCTAAATGGCCCTTTGTTCACACTAAAAGCTGGTTGAATAATGCCTCAAAGTTATGTTATAAAAGGAAGCCATGGGTGCACTACATTTTCAAGGAATTCATTTGTATTGTTATGTTGCTGATATTCTCTTGGAGGATCCTCTTTCCTCATCAAGAGTATGCTAGCACCATTGCACTTAGCCATTCATATCACCTATAGAATGAATTTTCTTTGGATTCTCTTCACCATTTCATCCTAGTTCCTCATTTGTAAGAAAAGCTCAATATTTGGGGGTCCAAGAGCCCTCCCTTTGAGGAAGAGGGGACCCAAAGTCTCCCTTTCTTTTCGGTGTTTTCTTTCCACTAATACAATCATTTCCATTGGTGGCATGAGTCTTATTTGTTCCTTGTTCTTATGTTCTTATGCACCATAGTTTAATTTTTTTTATCATTCTTAGTTTAATTCTTTGTTTATCTTTTATGCTTTATCTTTCTAACCCTTTCCTTTACTGTAGTCTTGCCTAGCTACCCAACTGGGCTTGTAAGCATCTTTATTTTTCCCATTTAAAGGACAAAAGAGGTGCAACAATTTGTTTGTGTTAGAATTAGGGAAGAAAACAGAAAAATACTTTCTTTAAAATTTTTATGTTAGATAGATCAGCAAGAGCATGAAAATCTAATTAAAACTCAGAACAGAAAAGTAGTAAGACAGTAGATCTAAAAATAAGTTTAGATCTAGGCTATAGATTTATTTCTGAATAAGAAAAACTACCAGATCTAAACTGTAGATGAATTTCTAAGTTAGTAAAGCAAACAGATCTGAACAATAGTTATTTCTAAGTATGCTAAGTCAATAGATATGAACTGTAGTTATTTCAAACACAGAAACATTTTCTGAACAATTAGATCTAAACTATATAAAGCATTTAACCACAGAAACATTTATGAATAATTAGATCTAAACTATATAAATAATTTAACCACAGAAACATTTATGAATAATTAGATCTAAACTATATAAAACAATTTAACCACAGAAACATTTTTGAATAATTAGATCTAAACTATATAAAGCATTTTAACCACAGAAACATTTCTAAACAATTAGATCTGAGCCATAAGACTATAAGTCAATAGATTTGAACTGAATGAAGCAATTTGCCTCTTGAAGACTTACCTCTATGAGTTGAAGAAGAGCATGACACATATGAGAGAATAGGTCATTGTAGTTATGCTCAGAAAAATTCTAGGAGTCATAGATCTACCTCAAAGGGTTAGATCTCTAACAAGAGAATGTAGGATTGATTGCCACCTAGGAGAAAAATCACTTAAGGATCACAAAAACCCCACACAGAAAATTCTAGAAACCAAACCCTCATTCCAACCACATACAGAATGTGAAAGCAAGAAGAACAACAAGGTTGGCGGCTACAAATCAGTACAGTTGTCTAAGTTCCAGCCTTGTCTGTCCAACAAAAAGGCTACGGTCTAGAAAGGGGACCAGATCTGCATAGAGGAGAGGGACGGAAGCCTCTTAGGAGATTACTAGATGCACTAGACTAGCAGGGGGACCAAATCTACATAGAGGAGAGGGACGACAGCCTCTTAGGAGCTAACTGGATGCACTAGACTGGCAGGAGGAGAGTGCAGCAGTATCACCCTTAACACACAACAATAATCACTCCAAAATGACCAAGCAAACAACAATAAAGTGAGACCACAACAATAGTATATGCAGAAGGCCCGCAACTACACTAAAGGGAGTTCGTATCAACAATAGGTTTGAAGCTACAGTAATTCCTCAGAGCAATATTCCACTTGAAAAGGGAATAGAGTGAGTGTAAGTGAAAGTGAAGGGGGAGGGTTATTATTTATACTTTTAGGCTAGGGTTAGGGTAATAAAAAATATAATTAAAATAACATATTTAATTAATATAAATATTAATTAAATATGTTATAATTAAACATTAATTAAATATTTTTCATATTAACCCCTAAAACAAAATAC